>BRXZ01000860.1:0-12698 GCA_030267625.1 Triparma retinervis
CACGTTATGCCCCCCTCCCCCTCCCCCCCCTCCCCCCGCCTCCTTCTCCTGAGCGCGTCCTGCTGCTCCCTCCACCTCTCGTTGTCTCTGACCCTCCTCTCCCTCCTCCTCTCCTCCTTCCCCCTCCTTTCGTCTAGCACCTCCCTGACGTACTCCCCCACGGCCTTCCACTCCCCCCCCCTCTCCAGGCACACCTCCACGCAACCCTTTCCCCCCTCTCCCCCCCCACCTTCGACGAAGGCCTCGGCTGAGCACTCAGCCACCCTCCGAACAGTCTCTGCGTCGACCAAACCGCTGACGATGAGGTTGTAACCTACCCCGTTCCCGTCCTCGCACCTACCCCCCCCCCTCGCCCCCCCGACCTCTAGGAGGGGCAGGAAGTAAGCCTTCTTCACAAAGTCCGCCGTGGTCCAGCTCCCCTTAATGGCCTTCAGCGCCGCCCTCTCCCTGACCTGCCTGTCCACCCCCTCCCTCCACGTCTCGCAGAGTCCCTTTATCCCCTTGTTCTCGACCTCCAGGGCCCTCGCGTCTCCGGAGACGCTCTCCCCAGTCACGGGGGAACGCCAGTGGGAGGGAGAGGAGGAATTTGAACGACGCCACTCGTTGAGGAAGTGACGCTCGTAACTAAACAGGTGGGCGGGGGAGGGGACGAAAGGGTTAGGGAGGGGGGCCGGCGCCAGGGGGATGAACTGGACTTGAACCACAAAAACTGAGGGGGCAAGCTACGGACGACAAAAAAACACAACTTGGCACACTTCATACTCACGTGAACCCGTCGGCCGCAAGGACTGGGTTCCGGAAGAGACTGAGCGTGATGGGGCACAGTAGCTCCCTCGGAGGCGTGATGGACGAAGTGTGGCTCTCTATTATGAGGGGATCGTCAGCGTAATCGAGGACGGGAGGAGGGAGAGAGACAATCGTGGGAGTCTGGAAGGACATCTTAAAGTGTTTAGAAGTCAACAAAGAAGAGGATGGAGGGTGGGTGTTCAGGGGAAGGGAGGAGGGCGTTTTTGGGAACTGACAACCTGTTTGGGTTAACTCAAGTGGAGGAGAGGTTGGTATTGGTCCGATGTTTCCCGATGTCCGAAGATTCGATAAATACAACAAAAACAAACGAATGTAGCAGAAGGCACAACAGTAAAATAGTGCCAGCCCCTCCCCAGAGAGAAACGGGGATCCCGGCCCCCCGGATCCGGCAGGGGGCACTCAAAAGACTTGGACAAAAAATCAAAATTTAGAGACCTAAAATGCCCGACGAGTCGGATGAACGATCAGACTGGTTCATCTCCCGAGTCTCGGTAAGCCCGGATATCCCCTTGTCGTGTCTCCTGCTCCCCTCCCCTGCTTACAACCCCTTCCCCCCCCCCCCCACCCTCCCCGCCTCAGGCCGCCCTTGGTGTTTCCTCAAAGGGCCTGCCCCCCTCACCTGAAATAGCTTCCTTCTGCGATTCAGATGAGGTATATGTCCTCACGGCATCGTTATCTAGCCCAGACGAGGTTTCTTTCTCGAATGATCCTCCCGCTGCCCTCCCATTTGCCTCGGTGACATTTTTGAAAGCCCCTTCCTGCCCTCCTCTCTCAACGGCACCCCTCGAAGAATACTCCTCCCACATTACGGTCCTGAACCTGCCCCCCTCCAACGCGCTTTCTTCCCTCGCCTCGGCAATCAATAGGGTCTACGCTCCCCTTCTCCTCTCTGGCAATTCCAACGCGCCGGAGAAGGCCAAGGACCTCCTCGACAAGCTCGACAGGAACCTCCAGGACGCGGCGTCGAACTCGGACCGGAACGATATCTCCGATTACATGAACGTGAGAACGCCGGAAGACGAGATGGAGTTTTGGTCCGACTTTAGGGGAAGGTCCGTCCCCAAGAGCGTAATTTCTGAAATTAGGGACCAGCTCAGAGACGTCGACGCGACGCTCATCGCCCTCTCATCAAAGGCATCGGAGGCCACCCTAGTTTCAATGGAGGGGCAGGTCGCCGAGGGATCTGCCCTTGAATCCTGCCTCTTGAACATTTACAAGCTCAACGACGGCGAGGACAAGCCCGTATACCCCGAGGCCCGAATGAAGCACTTTCTCGACACGATTTCCTCCGGACTCGTGTCGTTCTGCCGTTCCCAGCTACCCGAGAGCAAGGAGCTGTACGCCCAGCCCTTCTCCGAGGTCAAGGGCAAACTCAAGCAGGCGTCAAACTTAATCACGTCCTTCACCAGAATGGCGAACAAGCTAACAGAATTCGACTTCCGCGACTCGGACCACCCTTGGGATGGAGAGACGTACACCAATAAGGGTAGTCAAATGTTCTCCGAGAGGGTCAGCGAGATTGAGGGCATTAGGAAGAGCGTAGAGGAGATGAAGGGCCTCAGGTGAGAGAATAGACGACATAGAAAGGAATCGAGGCGAGGGGAACTGAGGCGAAACCCTAACGCAACCATTCGCCCCCCTTCCCGCAGCAACAAGGGGCAGCGAAACGTCTTTGAAAAGTCCAACGTCTTCGCCCCCTTCCTCAACTTCGGGGACACCCTCCTCCCCTCCCCGTACACTTCTTCCAAGTGGTCCCAGGCCCTGGATGTGTTCGAGGCTTCTCTCAGCGGCATCGAGCAGGGAATAGGAGGGGAAATCAAGAGCAGGGTCAAGGACATGCAGGGGAAGCCCCTCGCTGCCCTCAGCAAGCTAAGAAGGTACAGCAATCTTCTCAAGAGGGCCTCTGTTCGCAAGGCCATATCCTCCGTCCTGGATCCCCTCTCGTCGAGCCTTCTCGACGCTGTGTCTGACCTCGAGAACGAGGTCGACAAGAGCGACGACAACGAAGACGAGGACAAGGTCAAGGCCATCATCAAGACTAGGCAGGTCGGAAATAAGGCCAGGAGTATACTCGACGGGTGCAGAGAGATCAGCCTTGGGGACGACGTCTCCTCCGCCTGCCAGGACCTCATTGACAAGTGCGGCAGGTTTGAGAAGCATCTTTTCAACACCTGGGTGGAGGACACTCAGGACGTCATGGAAGATGGCGACGCCAAGGTCGAAATGACGGGAAGGCTAATGGAGATCGACAAGAAGGGCATGCTAAGAGTCAACTACAAGGAGAGGTGAGCGTTGCTGCAAAGCCATCCCAGAACACGAAACAACTCTAACCACCCCCCCTCCCCACAGCCTCGTCATTCTCCTTCGTCAAGTTCGCCAGCTCACGGAGCTCTCCTTTCCCGTTCCCCAGGGCATCGTGGCTCTCACCCACGAGGCCGAGCGTTACTACCGTTTCGGAATCATGCTCAAAAAGGTTGCCAACTTTTACAACAACATGGAGGGCGGAATCCTCAAGGAGCAGAGGGGCATGCTCCTCGACAGCCTCGTCGCCTTCGAGGACGTCGTTAGCAAGCCAGGAGGGAAGAAGGACGGCCAGCAAATAACTTGGGGCAACCCGAGCGAGTGCGAGACTTACGTCGAGAGGCTCCACAAGGCCACGGAGAAGGTGAGAACGGGGAATGGGGGGAATGACCCAATCAGCAACCTAAGCATTACGTAAGACACCCCGATGCACTAACGCACCACTTTCCGTCGTAGCTCAAGAACGAGAACGCCAAGCTCCGCGCGGTCCACGACAGCCTTGCGGAGAAGGCTGTGACCTTGATGGCCATCAACCTGCTTGCCCAGAAGGCAAGGTGGCAGGGCCAGTGGAATTCCATGCAGACCCTCATGTCGACACTTTCCTCCAAGTACACTCCCTCGCGCATGACCAAGTTCATCCTCTACTGGAACGCCCAAGTTTACAAGGCCCTAGAGGCCAGCTGGAGGATGGGGCTGGAGTCTCTCAATGAGAGCATGGGCGAGGTGAGAAAGAAAAAAGGCGAAGTACCCACGGCAATTAGAATCGCCAACAAATAAGGCTAACGCAACCCCTCGTCCGTCGCTCTTGCAGCTCAAGGCTGAGATTGTCTACGTTCAGAGGCAGCTGCAGTTCAAGCCACCGCTGGAATCCCTCCGCTCCAAGTACTACGTCAAGTTGCGCTCCTTCCTCTCTTTCCCAGGCTCAAAGTTCGTCGGCTTTGCCGAGGACTCAAGTGGGAAGAAGATGATGGGTAGAATGCAGAAGAACAACGAGGAGGGCGTGAAGCAGGTCTACATCAAGGCAGAGGAGCTCTTTGCCAAACTTGCCCTCCTACTCAAGAAGTACGAGCCCTACACAATCCTCGGGGCAGTCGACCTTTCGACGTATGTTTCCAATCACTGTCACGAGGTTCACCACTACTCTGCCAACTTCAATGTCCTCAAGCAGAAGCGCAAGGAGGCTGAGAAGCTGCCAGACATTGAGCGCGTGGATTGCGTCAAGATCTCCATGCGCGAGTTCAACGCCACCGTCCAAGATCAGATGCAGCGCCTCCACGACATGCTCCTAGTTGGGCTCAGGAACAACGTACTTCAGTCTTTCAAGGTCGTGGACGAGTTCCTTACCACGTCGACGGACGTTCTCAAGCAGACACCCTCGACGATAGAGGAGATCACCGCCGCCCAAGCAAAGTGGAAGGAAATCAGTTCCAAGAAGGACGAAATGAGGGATGCGAGCAGAAAGTGCGAGGAGAAACTCGACCTCTTGCTGACCCACGCCACCTCCTCCAACGCCATCGACCCCTCGGACCTTGCCGCCAAGATGGGCAACCTCGACAACTCCGAGAACTCGAGGTGGTACAGTCTCGAGTACGAGCTCGAGGCCTTCTCCGAGCTGATTGAGAAACAGAAGGAGCGCGCTGTCGACATCCTCGAAAAGGATGTTATGGACATGAACGAAACGATCGAGTCTTTCACCAACCGCTGGAACTCCCTCAAGCCGACGGAAATGAAGAGCTGGGAGAAGAGCAGGGTGGAGGAGGTCTTTGACAAGCTCGACAACTTTTGGAAGGAATTCGAGGGCCTCAAGAACCAGAGCAACGAGCTAAGCGAGAATTGCGTCAACTTCGGGATGAAGCTCCCCCGTTTCGAAGGACTCGAGGCTGTCGAGACCGACCTCCAGGCCACGTCCAGCAGTTGGAACATGTTCCGCGAGTACACCGAGGAGCTCGACAAGATGGCCTCCACCGACTGGATTGGATTCCGCGTCAACATATTTGCCCTCGAGGACTTTGGCAAGGCGTGGACTGAGAAGCTGAAGGAGAGGTTTGCTGATAACGCCCACGACATTGTCACGATCCACCTCACGGACCAGCTCGAGGAGATAAAGCGCGCAATGCCGGCCCTGAAGTACTGCCGAGGAGAGCCCTTCAAGGAGGACCACTGGACGGAGCTCTTGCAAGGAAAGCTGAGATTGCCCAGCAATGTGAGGCTTGAAAACCTGACCTGCGGACACTTTCTCATGGTACTTGATCGCCTCGCGGATCCCTCCATGGTGCAATTTGTCAAGCACCTGCAGTCGAGGGCCCAGAACGAGGTCATGATCAGGGAGGCCCTGCAGGAGCTCGTCGCATGGTCGCAGACGACCGACCTTGCTCTTCTCGACCACGAGCTCGAGACCGATTCCGGAATCAAGAAGACCATGCTGATCAAGGACTGGAAGGACCTCTTCCTCGAGCTTGGCGACAAGCAGTCCCTACTCTCCTCGCTCAAAGATTCCCCCTTCTTCAAGCCTTTCGCGGACACTGGTGTCACTTACGAGACCAAGCTTTCGAACCTCGACCTCTACCTCCACCAACTCAACACCATCCAACGCAAGTGGCTTTACCTTGAGCCCATCTTCGAGCGCGGCGCGCTGCCCTCCGAGCAGCAGAGATTCAACCGCATCGACACGGAGTTCAGAGACATCATGCAGCAAGTCGAAATTGAGCCTAAACTATTCAATCTAGTTGACGAGCGTATCCACCACGGGATCGGTAACACCCTTTCGACAATGGTCGACCAGCTCGAACGCTGCCAGAAGGCGCTCGCGGACTTCTTGGAGGAGAAGAGGAGCGCGATGCCAAGGTTCTACTTCATCGGGGACGATGACTTGCTCGAGATTTTGGGACAGGCCACGAACCCCTCAGTCATCCAGACCCATCTTAAGAAGCTCTTCCAGGGCTTGTACAATGTCACCTTCAACGACAAGAGCACAGCCATTTTGCAGTTCGGCAGCAGCGCAGGGGAGCAGGTCAAGCTGAAGAAGGAAATTAAGCTCACCAACAAGGTGGAGGAGTGGCTCACGAACCTTGAGAAAGAGCACAAGAAGACACTTGCGAAGCTCACCGAGGAGTGCCTCCGGGAGGCCAACAGCGACTACGACGCGTTCCCTAGCCAGGTTCTTTGCTTGAGCGAAAACATCAAGTTCTCGGATAGGGCCGAAGCAGCCATAGGCGAGGGAAGCCTTGGAGAGCTCAATGACAGCCTCCTCGATATGCTCCAGCAGTACACCAGCTTCGACCTCGCCGACCAGCCCGTAATGAACCTCAAAATCAAGTCTCTCGTCCTCGACCTCATTCACAACAGGGACGTTGTCGACCAGCTCAAGAAGGCAAGGTGCAGGGGCCACGATGACTGGATCTGGCAGAAGCAGCTGAGGTACGAAATGGACGAGAGGACCAGCATGAGCGTCATCAAGATGAGCAACGCCACCTTTGACTACACCTACGAGTACCAGGGTAACGCTGGCAAGTTGGTCCACACGCCCTTGACCGATAAGTGCTACCTCACCTTGACTCAAGGAATGCACTTTGGCTTCGGAGGAAACCCCTATGGTCCCGCTGGAACTGGAAAGACCGAGAGTGTCAAGGCGCTCGGGGCTGCCTTTGGAAGGCAGGTTTTGGTATTCAACTGCGACGAAGGCATCGACTTTGAGTCAATGGGAAGAATATTTATTGGCCTTGTCAAGTCTGGCGCATGGGGCTGCTTCGATGAGTTCAACCGTCTCAAGGAGGACCAGCTGTCCGCTATTAGTCAGCAGATACAGGTTATCCAGGACGCCATCAAGGAGAGGACTAGCAATATCAAGCTTCTCAACAGGAACGTCACTGTCGACTTCAATGCTGGCATCTTTGTCACTCTCAACCCCGCGGGGAAGGGTTACGGAGGAAGGAGCAACTTGCCTGACAATTTGAAGGCTCTCTTCAGACCCGTTGCCATGGGGAGGCCAGATAACGAGCTCATTGCCGAGGTATACCTTTACAGCGAAGGTTTCGTCGAGGGCAAGAGCCTGGGGAGGAAAATCGTGAGCCTCTTCAACCTGAGCAAGCAGCTCCTGAGCCACCAGCAGCACTACGACTGGGGATTGAGAGCGCTCAAGGCTGTCTTGTACACGGCCGGAAAGTTGGTCAGCTCCAGGAAGAGCGGGGGGGAGGGGAAGCTCAGCACTAGCGAGGAGGCCGAGCTTTTGATCAAGGCAATTCGCGTCAACACTCTCTCCAAGCTAACGTTCGCGGACACCAAGTCCTTCCTTTCCCTCATCAGCGACATCTTCGTCGGGATCAAATCGGCCGACGTCGAGGGTGGCGAGCTCGAGAGGGCTATAAGGAAGGTCATGGAGAAGAAGCCTTTCCTCCTCTCCGTCGAGGACAATCAGGTTCGCAAGATGCTCCAACTCAAGGAGGCCCTCGACCAGCGCATGGGGTGTGTCATCGTCGGCCCGAGCGGCTGCGGAAAGACGACCCTATGGAGTGTCCTCAAGGCCGCAATGATCAAGTGCGGACAGGTCGTCAACACTTATGTCATGAATCCAAAGTCCATGCCGAGGCAGCAGCTCCTAGGTTCCATGGATCTGGACACCAGGGAGTGGAGGGACGGAGTCCTCACGGATGCCGCGAGGAAGGCCGTCAAGGAGCCTATGGACGTCAAGACCTGGATCGTCTGCGATGGAGATGTCGACCCCGAGTGGATCGAGTCCTTGAACAGTGTCCTCGACGACAATCACCTCCTGACTATGCCCAACGGGGAGCGCATTGCTTTTGGCGACAACGTCAACTTCCTCTTTGAGACGCACGACCTCTCTTTCGCCTCTCCCGCGACAGTGTCGAGGATGGGAATGATCTTCTTGAACGACGACGATGTCGACGTCCAGAGGTTGATCACGAGGTGGCTCAACACACAGGCGGAGGAGTACAGGATGAACTTAAGCGCTTGGATTGACGACCTCTTCTACAGGAGCCTCGACTATGTTCTGGGAGTGGATATGGTTGTGGACACTACCATGGTTGGGACTGTGTTGAGCGGTCTCAGCCAGATCAAGAACTGCTCCAACAAGAAACAGTTCTTGTGCGGTATCATTAGGGGACTGGGTGGCAACTTGTCCCTCGAGGATAGGGCGAAGTTTGGCAAGGAGGTCTTCACCTGGGGCAACGAGAGGCCACCCGATCTAGGTGCTGTCTTGGATTGCTACTGTGACGGCAGCAGCCTCGTCAGCTATAGGACCCAGAGCGTCAGCTTCGACACCGGGGCCACCATCGAGGACAGCGTTGTACCTACTGTTACCGTGCAGAGGACCTTGGACATGATTCAGCCGTGGATTGATCAGTTCGAGCCCTTTATCCTTGTCGGCCCAGAGGGTTGCGGCAAGAATATGATCATCAGAGAAGCCTTCAGGAAGCAGAGGAGCACCCAGATCACCACCCTGCACTGCAACGCTCAGACCACCGCCGAGCACGTTATTATGAAGATCCAGCAAACTTGCAGCCTCTTCAGCAGCCCCGAGGGGAGGGTCTATAGGCCCAGGGATTGCGAGAGGCTCGTCCTGTATCTGAAGGACATCAACCTTCCCAAGCCGGATATGTACAACACCTGCATGCTCGTGGCATTTTTGCAGCAGATGCTCACCTTCAACGGCTTTTACGACGAGAACCTCGAGTTTTTGAAGATGGAGAAGATCCAGATTGTCTGCAGCATGAACGCCGCCACGACCGTCGGTAGGCACCCCCTCAGCACGAGGTTCACCGCCGTGGTCAGGATCGGCGTTGTGGACTACCCCGACCAGAAGGAGCTCGGAGCTGTCTACGACTCCATCCTCGAGCTCACCTTCTCGACCCCTGGGGCTCCGAGGGTCCCCTCCAAGTACAGCAAGGACATGGAGAGGGCGAAGCTGGCTACGACCATGGTCGACCTTTACCAGCAGGTCAAGAACAAGTTCACTGTGGATGACCACCGCCACTACCTCTTTACGCCTAGGGATTTGACCCAGTGGGTGAAGAACCTCCTGAGGTACGACTTGGAGAACGACGAGCTCCTTGACTGCTTGGTGTACGAGGCGGAGAGGCAGTTCAGGGACAGGCTCGTTGACAGCGATGCCATGCAGAAGTTCAACACCATCTTGGCCGGTATCGTCAGGAGCAATTGGAGGCACACGGCTGACCTGGACGGGACTTACTTCACCAGCCTCCTCGGCGACGGCACCTCGAAGAAGAAGAGCGGTGGCGGAGAGAGCAAGAGCGGAGACAGCGGGGACGAGGGCGGTAGCGGCTTGCTCGTCAGGGTGAAGGAAGACGAGTTCAAGGGTCTCGTCCAGAACGGTCTAATGCTCTTCGAGAGGGAGGAGAAGGAGCTCAACATCCTCCTCTTTAAGGAAATATTGGACCACCTCGCCAGGGTCGACCGAATTCTCAGCCAGGACGGCGGCCACCTTCTTCTTGTCGGCAGGGGCGGCGTTGGAAGGAGGAGCGCCGCGACTCTCATCTGCTACATGCACAGGTACCACTTCGCCACCTGTAAGGTAACGAGGGAGTACGGATTGAGCCAGTTCAAGGGAGACCTCAAGGCCGTCATGCAGCTCGCGGGCATCGACGGGGAGCGGGTGTGCTTCTACCTCGAGGACCATCAGTTCGTCGACGACACCATCTTGGAGACTGTCAACAGCCTTCTCAGTGCAGGCGAAGTACCCGGTTTATACAGCCACGAGGAGCTCGAACCCCTCCTTGCGCCACTTAAGGAGATGATGCTCGACGAGGGGGGCTACAGGACACCCTACGACTTCTTCGTTGCCAGGGTGAAGAAGAACCTTCACGTTTGCCTGTCGATGGACTCGACGAACAAGAATTTCACAACCCAGTGCGAGAGCAACCCCGCCGTGTACACGTCGTGCAACTTGCTCTGGATGGGTCAGTGGACGAGGGCAAGCATGAAGACTGTGCCGTTGATGTTGGAGGGCGTGAGGGATTTGGTCAAGGGGGAGGGAGTGGACTTTGAAATTGGAGGCGACGAGGAGGACGGCGGAGTCGAGGACGGCGGAGCAGACGAGGGCAAGGGCGGGGGAGGAAAGAGCAACAGGGGAGAGGGCAAGGGTGTCAGGAAGAAGGGCGCCGGGGGTGCCGGGAGGAAGAAGAACTTCATGGCATCAATCAACCCTGAGAGCGTGGTCAACGCGATCATCGACATGCACGGGAGCTGCAGGAACCTCGGTGCGAGCCCGCTCGACTACATGAACTTCTTGAACACTTGGTTTTCGCTTTTCGAGACCAAGAAGGAGAACCTAATTAGTGAGCTGGGCCACCTTCAGCGCGGACTCGACAAGCTCGCCGAGGCCAGTCAGACCGTGGACAACTTGAGCAACAACGCCCAGAAGCAGCAGAAGCAGCTGAAGGAGGCCCAGACCAAGGCGGACCAGGCCATGGACGAAATCACCAAGGCCCTGGCCGGAGCCCAGGACACAAGGAGGGAGACCGAGGAGTTGAAGAAGGAGCTGGCCATCAAGGCCGAGGAGACGGCGGAGAGGAAGGCCGCCATCGAGGACGAGCTCAAGGACATCCAGCCCGTTCTTGACCAGGCCAAGGAGGCCGTGAACGGCATCAAAAGCGAGAACCTGAACGAGATTAGGAGCCTCAAGACCCCCCCCGCTGCAATCAGCGACGTTCTGAGCGGCGTCTTGATGCTTCTCGGCATCCAGGACTTGAGTTGGTTGAGAATGAAGAAGTTCTTGGGGCAGAGAGGGATCAAGGACGAGATTTTGAACTTTGACGCTAAGAACATTACCCCGGCGCTAATGAAGCAGGTAGCGAACTTGCTGAGGAACAAGACTAACAGCTTTGATGCCGCTACGATTTACAGGGTGAGTGTCGCCGCCGCGCCCCTTGCTGCCTGGGTGAAGGCAAACGTCAAGTACGCCATGGTTCTGGAGAAGATCGAGCCCCTCCTGAGGGAGCTGAGCAAGGCCGAGAGCACTCTAAAGAAGAGCCAGTCGAGGCTGGACTCGTGCGAGGCCGAACTCGCGGAGATAGATGACAAGGTTGCCGAGTTGAAGGCCGACTTCGGCGCCAAGACGAGGGAGGCCGAGACTTTGAGGGTTGGGTTGGAGACTGCCCAGACGACTCTCGAGAGCGCCCAGAGGTTGCTCGGGCAGCTCGGGGGGGAGCAGGGGAGGTGGCAGGGCCAGGCGGACTTCCTTCAAGGTCAGATCAGTACCCTGCCCTTTTACATGTTGTTGTGCAGTGGCTTTGTCGTTTATTTGAGCAAGAGCAGCGAGACTGTTAGGGAGAGCATGCTGAACAGCTGGATCGACATGGTTGGAGGAATAGGGGCCAAGGTCGACGACTTCAACATTAGGAAGCTCCTTAGTACGGAGAGCGGCCTCCTCATATGGAAGGGTTGGGGACTCCCCGCTGACAAGCTGAGCCAGGAGAATGGCATCGTTTTCAGCAACCTGCCCATGGAAAAGGTTCCCTTCATCGTGGACCCTGCCGAGGTCAGCGTCGGTTGGCTGAAGAAGTACCTTTCTGAGGAGAGCAAGACGGGCATGGAGGTCGTTGCGAGCGGGGACCCGAGGTTTGTCAGCCAGGTTGAACTTTGTGTCAGGTGAGAGCAGCGGAGCGCGGCGAGGTTCGGAGCACCATTTTCGGCCTGTAAGTTATCAGCATTTATACGTGTGCTAAACACCTTTTGTCGTCGTCTCTTTCTTCGCTCTTCCTCCTCGCTCTTCGCAGGTTCGGAAAGACGCTCCTCATTCTCGATGTCGATGGCGTTGACCCAATGCTGTACCCCCTCGCGAGGAGGGACCTGCAGCACGAGGGCGCAAGATACGTGGTGGCGGTAGGGGATAAGACTCTCGACTTTGCCGAGACCTTCAGGATGGTCCTCGTGACCAGGAACCCTCAGCCCAATCTGCCACCGGACGCGAGCAGCGTCGTTACGGAGATCAACTTTACAATCACCAAGAGCGGCTTGGAGGGCCAGCTGCTGGGTGTCGTTCTTAATGCGGAGCAGCCCGAGCTGGAGAAGCAGAAGAGCGCCATGTTGGCCCAGGAGGAGGAGTACAAGGTCGAGCTGGCGGGGCTCGAGAAGAACCTTTTGGAGGCTTTGAGCACTGCCGAGGGAGACTTGCTCCAGAACGTCGCCCTGATCGACACCTTGACGAGCACGAAGGAGGCCGCGAGTAAGATTGCGGCCGCACTTGAAGAGTCGGGCAAGGCCAGCGAGGAGCTAGACAGGCAGAGGGAGGTGTACAGGGGCTTCGCCAAGGCCGGAAGCAAGGTGTTCTTCTTGGTGAGCCAGCTCGAGAATGTGAATCCCATGTACAAGTTCAGCCTAGCGTCCTTCATCAAGCTCTTCCAGGGTGTCCTGAGCGATCCAGCCAACGCCAACGGGGAGGTCAAGAAGAGGCTGGGTTTGCTGGGCGCGGCCCTGGAGGTGTCAGCTCTTTACTTCATCGGGAGGGCACTTTTCAAGGCCGACAGGCCCATGTTCGCCCTCCATCTCGTGCATGGTATGAAGGGGGACGCTTTCGAAGAAAACGAGTGGGAGGCTTTCATCGGAAGGTGAGT
>BRXZ01000928.1:1219-17515 GCA_030267625.1 Triparma retinervis
CCCCCCCCCCCCCCCCCCCCCCCTCCCCTACTCAATGTCAAAGTCGTCGTTAATGTCGAACATGCCCCCCTCGACGAGATCGTCATCCCCCATGCCCTTGATTCCCATCCAGTTCTGCGTCTTTTTGATGAAGCTTACTGCCAGCTGCAGGTGAACGTCGCCGCTTCTCCTGAAGAAGGAGATGTTTTCCTTGTTCCCGATAAAGGTCTTGATTTCTTCCTCGCCCGACATCTTGGCCTCCTCCCTCGTGAACAGATCGTCGTTCACGAGATTGTAGAGGAGCCTGGAGTAGTTGTACATGGCAATCGTGGGCTGATTGAGCTTGTGGAGCCCCTTGGTGCCTTCCATCTCGCTGATCTCTTCCATCGTCTGGTGGCCCCTGGGGCTCATGTTTGGTCTCATGAAGTTTAGCCTCTCCAGCTTGTCCAGTATGCTCTGAGTGGGCGCAAAGCTGCCATCAACACTTTTGATGTCGTCAATGAGCGTGATCATGCGCTGGAAGATGACGTCGAAGAAGGGCCCGATGTTGAACTCGATCTCCGCGAAGCCCTCGTGGGCTTGCTTCACCTTTGTTGCGACGGTCTCTCTCTGCTCGTGGACGAACCTCCCTTGAAGGTTGTGGCATTCGAGGTTGTAGTTGGTGACCATGTCCTGGAGCTGCACGAGCACGGCGACCTGGTAGTCCAAGAGAGCGTCGGAAAGGATGAAGAACATCTCCTTGTTCTCTTCCACTGACCTGGGGCTGAGGCGAGGGCTGGTGTCCCCGGCACTTTGTCGAGGGTTCCTTGGGCTCCTGGGGCTCGACGTAGGACTCTTCTGCTGCGTACCGCTCTTTCGCTTCTCCCTCAGGGTCTTCCTTGGTTTCCCCGGCCTCGTCCCCTTCCTTCTCCCGTACTCTTCCTCGGCAAGTTCCTCCCTAATCGCGTCGAGATCTAGGATCGCGTTCATGCTGTCCCTGGTCATGAGCCCAGGCCGCTTTGCTTTGGTGTGCATCCCCATGCTCCTTCTTATGGTCCTCAGGTTGGTGAGCTTCTTGACATCATTGATGGTGAGCTTGGCCGGCGTGAAGCCAGTGGAGGCCACGAAGTGCTGAGTGAAAGCGTGAAAGTCGTGAGTGTACCACGCCACGTGGTTGAGCATTGTATCACCCAAGAAGTAAAACTGGTACCTCGCCGGGACAGCGGTGCTATTGAACAACGCCGAGTAAATGAGCTTGAAACAAACTACGATGCGGCGCAGCAAGAGCAAACACCTAGTCTTGCTCCCCTTCTCGAAGGCCATGTCCTCTTCGAACTCCTTGATGCAGTGGAACGCGAACGACAACATGTGAGTCCTGGAGAAAAAGAGGTGCTTCAACGTTGTGTCGTTGATCAACTCTGAGGCGAGGTAGCTCATAGCGTGGATATGGTCCTGGTAGTTACGCTTGCCCGTGTCAACAATCCTCTCGCACTCGTCGAGGAACCCATTAGCCATTTCGATCTCACTCTCTTCCTTCACCAGCGGGATCCTGGCCTTCATCCTGGTGAAGCAGTCGATCCACATTCTGCATATGTGGAACATCACCTTGCTATTCTGTTCATACGAGTAGATGTGCATCTGTCCAGAAAGCTTGTGCGGCCTCGACGAGCTCTCTCCATCCACCTCGGACAATAGGTTGAGCTTTATGTGCAGGCTTCTTGCATTCCACTCGTTGTTACCCCAGAGCAAACCGGTGTTCTCTTCTCCCCTCATGTAGCCGCAGGACATGATTTCGTTAGCTGGGACCATGATGATGTGGCCTGATATGCCGAACTCCCTGAAGACGACCTCTGTGAACTTCACCCCCGAAAGAGGCAGGAATATGATCCTATCTTCGCAAATGATGCAACTGTAGTAACCGTGAATCTTCCCGTTACCACTCTCCACCACGACACCTTCCATGTACCGAATGCTGTTCCAAGTCTCGGGGTCGAGTGCCCTCTTGACGTTGTAAGGGTCCAACCTCACCGTATTTCTAACCCTCCCCTTGTCCCCTCCTGTCAGCTTCACTGCGTTGTGAGACCAGAAGTCATTGGCAACTGTCACCTCTCCGAAATGGTCATCCTCAATATCGGATTCATCCTCGCTCCACGATTGACTCCCGTCGGAGTAGTTGCTCCCACTCTCGTCTTCGTCGTCATCGCCTACAAAGCCCCCCCCCCCATCCTCGATTACCTCTTCAATATCATCCTTGAAACCGGCCTTTTTCTTCTTTTGTTTCAGCGACCTCCTCCTTGGCGCCCCCCCCTTTGGCGCCCCCTTCTGTGATTCATCCCCACTGTCTGCCTTCTTCCGTCTCCCACTTCGCTCGCGTCCACTTCGTTCGCGTCCACTTCGTTCGCGTCCACTTCGCTCACGCAAGCTTTTTCGCTTCCCACTTCGCTCGCGCCCGCTTCGCTCGCGCCCCTCTGGTGAATTGGACGGAGATTCTCGACCTTCAATCCCCATCTTCTCTAGAAGTTTGTGCGTCCCTATCTTCAACATGCTGCGCTTTCTATGATGCTCTCCATCATGCTCACCATGATGCTCCGGCGAAGTTGTATGGTGGCCAAGCCCTAGGATCTTGTTCGTCCCAATTTTAAGCAAGCTGCGCTTTCTATGGTGCTCAGCTTTATCCGCTTCTTGTGCGTCGAAGCTCCCTCCTAAGCTATTCCCTATGAAGCCCGATCCGGTGAAAAAGTTGGAGATGCTCCCTCTCCTGTTCATTCTTTTCCCCTGGAATGTCGGGGACTCCGCCTTTTCCCTGAACATCTTAGGTACAGCAATCTTGGGCGTAAGGACTTCTGTGCCAAAAGCTACATTTGTGCGTGTGTGCGTGGGTGTGAGAGTGAGCATTTGAATGTACAATTCATATTATGTATACTATATAATAGATTGTGAAGGTTGCCAGCCCTTCTCCTCACAACATGCTCACCTAGATTTGACTTGCCGGAAAAGTCGAAGCCAGTCTCTATAGAAAACACACCGCTGATGCTCCCCCTCCTGTTCAGCTTGGCGCCGCGCCCTCCACCCGTCCCGTGCGCAATGCTTGCTCTCCTGTTAATTGGCTTCTTCGGATTAGCATCCGTCTTCTCACTTGTCGCTTCCACAGTCTTGACAAAACCTTGCTTTGAGGTCGACGGCATTATCAACATAGACGAGGATCTCTGCCTTGTTAGGCCCTTGGACTTTGGGGTTTCGCTTGTATCCGACTCTGACTCAGACGACTTTTTTGGTTCAGCTTCCTCTTCAGTGTGCCCCGAAAGCTTGGAGAAGTTTAGGTTCAGAGCAGGAGGGTTGACAATTGACTTTTTCGAAGGCTTGTCAAGAGAAGGCGACTTCCACGGGCTGCTGCTATTTGCGCTGCCGTTGGCAAAAGGTTTAAATACTTTAGATTTGCCATTGTCATCAATATCATCGTCGGAGTCGTCGGAATCTCGTCCATCCCAACTTGCGTCGTCGTCGTCATCGTCGTTGTTGCCGTCGACATCGTTGCTCCTCTTCCCTTCCTCCCACTTTTCTTCAGCGCCATTCTTGCGGGGGCTTATCTGCTTCTCCCGGGGGCTCCTCAACTTCGTCGCCAATTCCCTTTTCTCTCTCTCCTCCCTGAACTTGGAGGCGTTTCTAAAGTTTTGAGGATGATGAGGGGAGATTGGCTTTGCGACAAATCTGGGAGGGGAGACATCGCTCTGGTTAGACTTGGGCGAAGTCCTGATTATCGAAGCGCCCAAGTCTTTCCCTTGTGTCCCCTTCTCTTCTTCGGAACTGCGATTCCTGGTGAACCTCCTCATGGGACTTCTGGGCACCGGCGACGACGTGATTTCACGACCAATGCTATCGATACTATCTCCAGAAATACTTCGGACCTGCCTCACTGTGCTCCTCTTTGAGGCTAGCGTGGTTCGGCTTTTCTTCCCCTCGTCTCTCTCGTCCATGACTGGAGTTTGGTTTGGAGTCTTCGTGGCACTTCCGCTCTTTCCTCTGTTGAACTTCCTCGTGCTCCCACCGGACTCCCCAACCCGACCACCAACATCCCTCGGGGCCCCCTTTCTCATGGATCGCAGGGACTTCCCCGTGGTTAAGGTTGGGGCAACCATCTTTGGAAAATGAATTCAATGCGACGAGGTCCAAGTGAACTATGTTTCGGGCGCTGTTTATCGTTTGCGGCGCGTAGGTTGAGTAAACCAGGCGCTTTGTGAGGTGTTAGAAATGCAAAACCGAATTGAGAAGCTCAGTCACAACAGTCATAATAGGGGTGGAGAATGGAGGAGCCTTTTTGAGCCCATAACGTTGTACATGGTTTTAATAAAATTTGTATTCAGGCAATGTAGGGATGGGGCAACTAAGCAATGCACGCTAATGCCCGCTGACTGCAAACCTCTCGAGTTGTGCTCAACAACTGAACTTTACTGCAACTTTGCCACTTTAAGAAGGAACGAGATGCTCTCAGCAGCGATGCTTCCACACTATCGGCCAAGAAAGCAAAAGATGTAAAAAATCTCCCCGACAATACTGCTCAATTTCGCATTGTCACCAAAGAGAGCCTTTCCAAATCCCCAATTTCCTTGTTCTCACAATCGTCTCTTCCCAAGCAAGAAGAGCAGTAACTTCTTTGTCTTAGTTTGTGTACACGCAACGAATCGAAAGACGAGGGAAACCCGGTTGCACCCTTCGTCTTACGCAGATTGCTGGGGGGCGTCTCTTCTTTCTACCTGTACAATTCCAATATATAGACCCTCCTCACTGGCCTCCCTTCGTCTCGGATAGTTCAGGAAAATCCACCTTCAGATTTGCCGACTTGAGCCTAGTAGCAGGGTTTGATTTGTCCTGGGGATCTTACTGTCACTATCTTAGGCCTCCATGTCTGCACCTGAAGGGGAAGCCCCCCTTCCTCCGTCCCCTGCGCCTCATGCATCACAGAACTTGGCCCCAAAGCCTCCCCTCATTGACGTCAAGAGGATCAGCAGGGGTCTCTCTAGGGGCGACTCTCTCCTTTGGGAGAGGGGTAGCACCGCCAACGATGGCAGCCCCATGACCCCCAAGAGTCCCCCCTCCCCTGCAAGGCCGCCGCAGTTGTCGACGTCTCTCTCTGCTTCTAATGCTGAGGACAGGTTCAGAACTTCTACGCTATTGAACGGAACTGGCACTCAACACTTTTCTACATCGCCGATGAACCTCAGCTACGCGGTTAGTCCTGGCGATCGGTCGGCGTCTCCAAGTGTCACAGACAAATTTAACATGTCCAGAAACAAGACCCTCTCCGACGACCTTGGCGCGGGGTCATTGCCGAGCTCTGCCACGTCTTTGCTGTCAAAAGCCTTCACAATTAGGACGGAGGACATCATTAGCAACTCCCCGACGAGGGCCACGCTCGGTTTGCCCATGAACAACTCCAACACATTCTTCCCTGAGAAATCGTCGGCGCGGGATGACAGGTCTAGGTCTAGGACCTTTTCCAAGGACGACCACTCCACAGAAGAGCTATGCGCCATGGCAAAGTTTTCTTCGACCCTTATCCTGGAGCACGTGAGACACATTGGCGAAAATAGTGATGCTAGTGTGCAGTGCGACGAGTTCGAGGGAGCAACAATGATTGTAGACGTGAGTGGCTTCACAAAGATGTGCGAAGAGTTCAGTAAGGGTGGAGGGAGGAACCAAAAGAAGGTGAATGCCTCGGACATGGAGGACGGGACGCACACGACCGCCGCGACCTTTGCCACTGAACTCTATAGATTTAACAACGAGCAAGAACTTGAAGGCAGTGGGGGGGAGAAGGTGCGAGAGGTGCTCGAGACTATCATGGGCGGAATCATCCACGTCGTGGACGAGCACGGGGGCGATGTGCTCAGGTGAGTTTGGACGAAAAGCAGGCGGAGGGGCGAGGAGTCTCCAGGGAAGTCGGAGACATCACGGCATGTACGAATTTTTTTGTTTCAACGCTAATTTCCTCGTTCCTTCTCTCGTTTGCTTCATTCATCGCAGGGTCGCTGGAGATGCAGTGATAGCAGTTTTTCACGCAGGGAAGAAGAAGCATGTTCTGGAGGCAGAACTTGTTGATTGTTGCTGCAGGTGCGCGTTCGAGTGCATAGAGCTGCTCAAGTCTCCCTCGACGATCGAAAAGGTTGGGCGGGAGATGGTCTTACACATCGGCATCAGCTCTGGGACCCTCGATAGTTACCACGTTGGAAGTATAAAGGGCGACTTCCAGAACGTCGTCACCGGGCCAGCATTTGACGATGTTGGGCAGGCCTTGGTGCTCGCTGGGGCGGGGGAGGTAGTAGTACATAGGCGGACGGCCTCGCTGTTGACAGCCAATAATTGGAGTATGAGGGAAATCCCAAAGAATGAGGAGTACGGTGAGTCAACTTTGATACGATTAGTAAGATTGCGACTTAGGCAGATCGACAACACCCCCCCTCACCTGCACCCGTTGCCTCCCTCACCCTCACCCTCACCCTCACCCTCACCCACCCATCTACCCATAGACTCGCACCAGTACCGTTGCATCGAACTGACGGCAGCCAAGGACGGGGAACTCATAAGGAAGTCCCTATCTTCTCTCGAGTACATCCCGCCCCCCCTTGAGCGGCGAACAGAGCTTGATGTGTGGTTGCAGGAAGCTCACACGCCAAGCATGTCAAATGCGATGAAAAGGTACACCCCACTTCCCGTTCGGTCGGCTGCAAGCATGGAGAATGCAGGCATGTTGGGCGAGATTCGTCGTGCTACAGTAATGTTCGTATCAATAGAGTCCGACTTTTTGAGGAAGGGGACAATTTACCAGAGACTTGAGAGGCTCCAGAAGATCTTTGAGATCCTGCAGGACAACGTCATAGCATATAGGGGCATAGTGAAGGAATTCAGTGTGGACGACAAGGGTTTGGTTCTCGTGAGTGGCTTTGGGATTCCTCCCCACGTCGGGTTGACCCCCCCCACGAGGGCCTGTTTGTGCAGCATAGCCCTGATGAAGGTGAGCATCTACCAATAGGTACTAGCACGACAAGTCTCATACGCTAACTATTGTATCTTTCTGCCGCCGTTTCGTTCCTCCCGTCCTTCGCTCGTTGCAGGAGTTGCACTCCTTCGAGGTCGAGGCCTACATTGGAATCACTACAGGATCTGTTTACGCCGGGAGTGTGGGAAGCAAGACAAGGAGGGAGTTTGCCATGGTCGGCGACACTGTCAACCTTGCGGCCAGGTTGATGGTTGCCGCCAAGAAACCCATTAAAAAACTCAAGGAGATGTCGCCCGAATACAAGAACATGCTGAGGCTCGAAGAAGCCACGGAGAAGGCTTCAGTTTTAAATGCTGCACCGGAGTTTTTGGGCGCGCAAGATGTTGCCAAGAAGGATAGGCTGCGATCTCAATCCTCCCCCGAAAAGCCCTCAAAAAATCCTTTCCATATGCTCGCACACAAAGTGCCCCTCCCACAAGTTAGTTCCTCGCCAGCCGTCACGGAAACCAAACTTCACAAGAACAAGAGTAAGGACAACAAGGGGAAGCGGTTCGCGAGGAAGATGCAGGCCATGATGAAGAAGACGTTTAACACGTTAACAGCAACCCAGGAAACCATTTTGAGCCACCGCCACTCGTCAGACGCCAACCAGCTCAACCGAAAGGAATTCATCAAGAAGACGGAGAGTGGCCGGCTGGTGATGAAACACAGCTTCAAGCTCGGTTCCAGCGAACGAGAATTAAGAGACGAGACGGAGGAGGGAGAAGAAGAGGAAGAAGATGGCATCTTTGGCAGTAAGACGAAGGACGGCATGAAAGACGAGGGAAGTACGAAGACGAGGAAGCATCCCGGGAGAATTAGAACATCGACATCCGTCGAGAATATGATCGTGTCGTTTGTCGAAACCGCCAACGACGAAAATCACATCCCGCAAATACTTGTTGACGGACATACGGCTGCCGAGGTCAGGTCTTCGACGAAACTTTTCTTCCATTCTCTGCCGGATATCCAAGTAAAGGGGAAGACGGACCCAGTTGGAATCAACCTAATCTTCTCCATCGATCTAGAAAACGATGCCGGCACTCCTGAGGAGATGAGGACGAAAATGTTAGCAGCACCTAGGTACAAGTCTATCACCGACCTGGTAAGCTCGCAGGAGAGTGAGGGGAACTCTCCCACCCTCTCAAGGGGAGAGAGTAGCCCCGATTCACCGGGGAAGAAAACTCTGAGTCTCGCGTACATCTACCAGGATACGCATCTCAGCTTCTCGCAGTTCAGGATGGTCCTTCCAATGGTGCTGGGTGGGACAAGCGTCGACCTACCGCTGGAGGACTTGTGCTGGATCAGGACCAATGGGATCCCTCTATACGCGAGAACCCTGAGCGACGAGCTTGAGGCTGCCGACAGGCTGTTTGTAGATGAAGACGGGAACCTCTCGTTCGGCGAGATGGACCTTTCCTTCATGCTCGAGATTGCATCTGCGGTCCCCAGCAAGGTCCAACGCAGCATAAGCAGCCTTGTGGCCCGACTGGACTCCACGATGCAGATTATCCTCAAGGTCATTTGCATCAGTGGAGGGAATTCCCAGTTTGAGTTGCTTCTCATGCTCCTCGAAAACGTCAAACCCTTTAGCCTTTTCTGGAACTCCCTGTGTAAGAACGAATCTCAGTATTACGAGAGGGGGGTGAAGGGGGATGATGATGAGGGGCGCTTCACCGAGGGTGAGGTACCTCAGTCCAAGGCTCAAGCCCAGGTGCAAGACAAGAGGGCACTACTCCGTAAACAAATGTCTGCCCCCCTTGCATCGAAGCGAAATAGTTACGAACTCAATTTTGCACAGAAGAAGGACCCAAAGATGCGAGCAAGGGACTCAACCATCAAGCACATGACGAGGAAATCCGCAATTGCAATAATTCCTCCTCAAAAGCCGGCAGCAGTGGAGGAGGTGGGGAAGAAGGAGGTGAAGGAAGCGAAGGAGGGGGAGGAGGAGGAGGAGAAGGGGGAGGGGAACAAGGAAGCAGAGGACTTACGCTCAGTGGGGATGGACATCCTGAGGAGGACGCTTAAGCTGCTCGAGATCAACCATTTCCTAAGCTACGACAACGGCGTGGTGATACTCACGGACATGTTCATGGTCGACACCGTCTGCAGCACTATCCCCTTCAAGCATCGCATTGCCCTCCACGAGTACATCGCGCAGTGGCACAAGGACCAAACGATGGATGACATCGGAGAGCGAATGAAGAGATTCCCCACCATCGTTCACCACTATGTCATGGCCAACAAGGAGGAGAGAGCGAGCGCATTGCTAATGATGCTGAACCTGTTCGGGGGAGACTTTATTGACAAGTGGGTCCTTGAGCAGGTCAAGCCGATGCTTCCCACCATGCTGGAGGCAGAAAAGTACCAGGGGCACGCAGGTGACGAGACGGACATGTTGGCCAGGAGCATCCTCGCTCTCCCTTCAATTCCTTGGCTAAGGGGTCTGGCAAAGGCCATCAGGGGGCAGCAGGTTGGTTCCGTTCTCCTCAAAATCGCCACCCGATTCAGGGCTTTCTTCGACAGCTTCAGAAAGAGAAAGCGAGAGGGTAGCTTAAAGAGGGTGTTCAACGCCGTCACAGCGGCACAATACCTAAAGAAGGGCAGCTTCTCGGGCAGCAGGAGCAACAGCTTGAGCGAGAAGAAGAGGAGGGACACGGCAGGAAAAATAGGCGTAAGCAAGGAAGACGCGGACAAAATGGCCGAGGCAAACAAGGCTAAAAAGAGGGAGAGCAGGACCAACCAGATTAGACAGATGAGGAGGAGCAGCAGCAGCATCATCATTGATGCGACCATGATGTCGAAGTTGGCCGTCGGGGAGGCGGAGGAGAGCGGGACTGTTACTCCTACCAGGGCCCACTTCTCCAAGGGGGGAGGGGCACCAGATTTCTTCAGGTCAAAGAGCGAGAAGTAGGAGGAGGAGTAGGATGAGGAAGATGCTAAGGGTGGGTCACCAAAAAAGTGGTTCTTTTTCATTTCATCAAATCAAAAACCCTCCCCTAATATTATGCTGATCCAAAGTCATTAAACCACTGCTCGTATTTGTCTAGATCTGCGTCACCAACGGAGCGACCGACTTTCTTAAGCGCAGATATGAAGTCGGACTGAGTCACGGCACCTCCGAGATCGTCCTTCCTTTGCTCCAAGTACTTCTGCATCTCGTGGCCAGCCAAACCAAGCTTGCGGGCGGACTCCATGAGGCGACGCATGGACATCATGGCAGCGTCGCGCGCAACATTGGCAATATCAGCTCCACTGTACCCTTCCGTCATTGCCGAGAGTGCTTCGAGGTCAGCGTCCTCAGAAAGCTCACAATCCTTCATGTTGATTCTAAATAGCTCCTTCCTTCCGATCTGAGATGGCAGAGGGATGTACACGCGCTTCTCAAGGCGGCGGCGGAGGGCCTCGTCGAGGTCCCACGGGGTGTTGGTGGCCGCAAGGACAATTACAGTGTTGCTACTGGGGCCACCCCCGGAAGATTTCCCCTCCTCCTCCTTCTCCTCAGCAGACGCCACACCGTCCATCTGAACCATGAGCTCGGTTTTTACTCGGCGGCTCGCCTCGTGCTCGTTTCCACCCCCGCGAGATCCAGCAATTGAATCAATTTCGTCAAAAAATATAGTTGAAGGGCCGTGGAATCTGGCCATCTCAAACAGGATCCGCACAAGCTTCTCGGACTCTCCACGGTACTTTGAGGATAGTGTAGAAGCAGAAACATTGAAAAATGTCGTTTGGCACTCCGTTGCGACTGCCTTTGCGAGCATTGTCTTTCCAGTTCCAGGAGGACCAAACATCAGTACGCCCTTCCAAGGGCGGCGGATGCCCTTGAAATAATCAGGCATCCAGAGGGGCAGAACGACGGCCTCCTGAAGAAGCTGCTTGGGAGTGGTGAGGTCTGCAATATCGTCCCAAGAAACTGAAACCCCGGTCTCGACAATGTCTCGTTCAACGCCCTCAATGAGCTCCACATCGGCCCAACCTTGGTCCTTTGCCATTTGTGAGTACGCGTGCTTTGCATCTGGGGGGGTTGAGTTGGCTCCTGGTTGCGAGGAATTGCGCGATCGCGAGGAGGAGGAGGAGGAGCGATTCTTGTTGCGGGAGGGGACCGAGGGTTTTCGTCCCCTGTCCCTGTCCCTGTCTCTGTCCCTGCTCGAGTTCCGACCAGCAGCAGTACCGTCTCGGTTGCTTGAGGGCGCAGGCCTGGCTATCCTGCTGCTCGGGGTAGGGTTCTGAGGGTTGTTCCTGTTAGCCCAAGCAGGGAGCCTCGCTGCAGACTTTTGCTGAGAGGGAGGGGGGGCAGTTGGGGGGGCCCAAACGTCAGGGTCGGAGGGTGCAGAGCGAGCGTCCCCCACTGTGGGGATAGGGTCCCTGTGGCGGTCGTGCTCCGCCTTCCTAGAGTGGTAGTTAGATTCCTCCTTGTGGAAGTCCTTGCGGAAAGTCTTCGAGCTAACCATCTTGTCCATCTTCCTGACAAGGTTCTCCTCATCTTTGATCTCCCTAACGACCCTCTTCCACTTCTTTACCCTGCTCTTTAACTGCTTCACCTTGCGACTCGAAGAGGGGTCACAGGACAACAAGGAAATCTCCTCTTCCCACAATTCAAGAGCGCCCTGAAGTGGAACAAGGGCCCCATTCGACAGAATCGACAAAGATTCGGAGTAATTCGTTCGCTTAGCCTGAGATCTAGCCGAGTTTATTGAGGAGAGGACAGAGGAAAGGGCGAGGGTCATAATGTGGGAGTGTAGTATGAGGATTGGGGAGGGGGATGGAGGGAGTTATAGGGGTGGGGAAATGGGATCGAAGGACGGGAGTGGGGTGGTTTTGAATGGCGGAAGCGTGAATGGAGCTTGGGTGTTAAGGAACTGGAATTTGACCACTCTAAAATTTTGTTTTTTGAAGTCAAAATTAAATGGAAGAAAGATGAAGGAAGTCGGAGAGGGAGATGATACAGCGCCAAATTAAGTACGCCCCCCCCCCAAGAAGTGTGAAAAGTCATTTTTTTTTTGGAAACAGGCAGGACCGCTGATGTTTTAGTTGCACCCCTCCAGAATCTCCTTAAAGCTCGAGACCTTCTCTTCCTTCAGCCTAAACCTCATCTTCGTCGTGGAAAAAGTAGCTGCCCGCCGCCTTCTGCTCTTGGTCCTTTTGCGATCCGTGCTTGTTGATCCTGGGTCTGAAGTTGGTGGGGTCCCTCCTGAAGGTGACCTCAAGGCTCTTAAGGAATTGGTTCATTCCGGTGAGGAGACCCTGGGGGGTGGAGGCCGTGGCCTCTATGCCGGGCTGGCCGACGTAAACGACGACGCGGTCGGCGAGGTAGGTGGCCATGATGAAGTCGTGCTCCACGACAAAGGCGGTTTTCTTGGAGTGCATGATAAAACGCTTGATGACCTTGGCGGCGTTGATACGCTGCTCGCTGTCGAGGTAAGCGGAGGGCTCGTCGACGAGGTAGACAAGGGCGGTGGTTCCGAGGGCGAGGCAGATTGCCAGCCTCTGGAGCTCCCCACCAGAGAGGTTCTGGACTCCCTGGTCAATGATTCCCTCCATGTTCATGGGCTTCATAACGTCCGAAACGAACTGTGGGTGCACGTACATGTCCCTGATGCGCTTGTGGAGGAGCTGCCTGACGGTACCCTGGAATTTGGGGGAGATTTTCTGGGGCTTGTAACTGCGAAAGGAGTACGGACGGTTGGAGGTTAGTTGGTATGTTACAGCTCTCTCTTTCGCGCGCTCTCTCTCTCACTCACCTGACCCTGAGTTGCGGGACCCCGGCGGCCTCGGCAGCCTCTTCGTCGCCCTCCGCCTCGGCTTTGGTCTGCTCGTCACTCTTGAGGAGGCCAGCAAGCATCCTGATGAAGGTGGTCTTGCCCGTCCCATTCTCTCCGAGGAGGACAATGATCTCAGAGTCGGTGAAGCTGCCGGACTCAACGTGGAGGATGAACTTGGCTGTGCCCTTCGTCTGGGTCTTGGTCATTGCGGGGTAGGTGAAGGTGCTCATGACATCGTTCTTCGCCCCTGCGTCGGCCTCTTCGGCCCTCTCGCTGACCTTGAAGCTGAGGGCGTTCTCCCTGAACCTGAGGTTCTCCGTGGGGATGAAACCGGCCAGGAAAACATTAATTCCCTCGCGGACCGAGAAGGGCATCGTCACAACTCCGTAGGCTCCGGGGGTCCCGTAAAGGCAGCACACGTAGTCCGATAGGTAGTCCAGGACGGCGAGGTCGTGTTCCACGACGAGGACGTAGCGGCGGGACCCGAGGTCACCATTAACCAGAGTTCTAATCATTAAGGCGGCGGTGAGGCGCTGCTTGACGTCGAGGTAACTACTGGGCTCATCGAACATGTAGACGTCGCTACTCTGGACAATCACTGCAGCGATGGCGAACCTCTGCAGTTCCCCTCCGCTCAGTACCCCGATGTCCCTGTCCATGACGTGCCCGAGCTCGGCATTTTCGACGGCCCAGTCAAGGCAGTTGAAGCCCTCGGCCTCGGTCCTCTGCGGCGGCAAGGGGGGGGGGGGGGGGGGGGGGGGGGGGGGGGGGGGGGGGGCGACGAAGCGAGTTAACTTGTTAGAGCTGAAGAGGAGGGGAACTAGGAAGAAATGAAAACGAAGAAGGAAGAAGCGTCGTCGCCATCTCTCACCTCATCCTTAGCCTTGAGGACCTTCCCGACCAGCCCCCTGACAGCCCTGGGGATGTGATCCACATACTGGGGCTTGATGGTTGCCTTGATGTTGTCTTCGAGGATCTTAGTGAAGTAGTTTTGGAGCTCACTTCCGCGGAAGTGGAGCAGGACCTCGCCCCAGTCAGGGGCGGCATCATATTTCCCAAGATTGGGCTTCATCTTACCAGCGAGAATCTTCAAGGCCGTGGACTTGCCAATACCGTTCGTCCCCACAAGACCGAGAACCTGCCCCGGCCGGGGCATGGGCAGGCGATGGAGCTTGAAGGTGTTGGGACCATAACGATGCGTGGTGTTCCTGTCGAGATCCTTTGGCAGATTGATGATATTAACGGCTTCGAAGGGGCACTTCTTAACACAGATACCGCAACCGATGCAGAGA
Organism: Triparma retinervis; assembly: GCA_030267625.1. Classification (NCBI taxonomy): domain Eukaryota; class Bolidophyceae; order Parmales; family Triparmaceae; genus Triparma; species Triparma retinervis. The sequence goes on from BRXZ01000928.1 coordinate 15,268, forward strand.
GGCTCCGAGATGAACGCGATCTTGCTCTTCTTGTCAACCTCTATGCAAAGTTTTCCGAGCTTCACAGATGGGCAAGACTTCTTGCACTCATGGTGGCACTATTTGGGAATTTAGATGGACAAGTGGGATGAAATAAGGGTGTTAGATACGAAGCATTACAAATTGAGGACAAATAAGGCCACAACACCCCAAACCAAGCCACAGCGGTGCAGAGCCACGAAGGCGGGGGAGGGCTGTTCTCTTCCACTCACCTTCTTTGGCTTGCACTTCTCTGCCGAAACAATTGCGATACGCGTGAGCTTCTCTCCCTCTCCATCATCGTCCTCTTTTCCTGTTTTCTTCCTGCCCATCTCTTCGGAATTTTCAGGACACCAAACACTCAAGGGACTTCCTCTCCCTCCTTGACTCCCTCAAAGTTGGAATAAACTCATATTTCACGGGTTAATCGCCATCTCTAGCTATTCAATTTAAACCTACGCTTCTGCCACCTTCTTGCTGAAGAACCCCCTCTTCCCAGTCGTCTTGCTCGCGAATTTCCTCGTCTTTCTCACCCACCCCTTGATTTCTCTTTGCCAGTCCTTTTCCTCTCCCCCCCCATGCTCCTGCTCCTGCTCCTGCCCCTGCCCCTCACCCTGCTTATCACCATGCCTCGGCTCCTGATCCAGCTCGTCCTTGGGCGACATTATCTCGATAGGTGGGGGCGGCGGGATGTCGTCGTTAACATCGTCATTTCCTGCCGCTGGGATATTTTCCTTCTCCTCCTCCTCCTCGTCCCTAAGTACAAGTGGCGGAGGGGGGGCAGGTGGGGCCATCTGCGGGTCGAAATCGCTGTCCAACTCGCTATCTTCCCCCCCCCCAGCTCCCTCCGACCCCTCCTCCCTCCTCTCCATCTCCTCCACCAAGTCGAGCAGCTCAATCCTCCTCTCCTCAAGTTCTTCCACGGCCCTCGCCAAGTCCCCCCTCCTTCCCTCAAGCTCCTCCACCCCCTCCACTAGCCCCGTTCTTCTCCCCTCAAGCTCTTCCACCCCCACGGCCAGCTCCTTCCTCCTCCCCTCGAGCTCCACCATGCCCTCCACCAACTCCCCCTTCCTCACCTCCAGAGTCTCCACACCCTCCATCAGCTCTCCCTTTTTCCCCTCCAGCTCCTTAACCTGGCCAGTGAGTCCCTCCCTCTTTCCCTCCAGTTCCCCCACCATCCTCCCCAGCCCCGCCCCCCTCCCGAACCCTCCGCTCAGCCTCTTCTCCAGCGTCCCCACGTACTTGGTCAGCTCCTCCACCGCATCCCTCTCCTTCTTGCAGTCCTTCTCTAACCCCCCCACCGTCTCCTCCAGCCCCTCCTTCGCAGCCTCCCACTCTTTCCTCCTCCCCTCCCACTCTTCGACAGCCCTGCCCAGCTCCTCCCTGGCTTCCGCGACCTCGCCCTCCAGCAAAGCCTGCCTGCTCTTACCCTCTTCGACCACCCCCACTAGCCTCTCCGCCCCTCTCTCCGCTATCCTCCTCCTCCTATTCCCCCTCTTAACCCTCTTCTCCACCTCTTCGAGCCTCCCCTCCGTGTCCCTGTACATGACAACGAGCCTCTCACAGTCCCCAGCCAGCCTGTTCCTGTCCCTCCTCACGTTCTCCACCACCCCTGCCAGCCTCCTCAGCTCCGACTCCACCGCGTCCTCTCCCACCTTGACGTTCTTGATGAGCTTGAGGGCCGCCAAGTACGCCCTGTTGGACCTGCGGAATAGCCCCGGTACGAAGTCTCCGTTGGGCTGAATGAGGTACGTCGCGACGTCGTTCAAGCTCCTCATCATCTCCTCCCCCTCGCTCTCTCCGCCTTCCCCCCCCCCCGCCCCCTCCTCCTTCCCCTCGTAGTAATCATCCCAAACCCCCCTCGGCTTGTTCTTGTCCCCCCCGATCCAGCCCAGTATTGCCCCGAATATCCCCCCCCCCCTCCTCCCCTCCTCCTCCTCCCTCTCCCCCCTCCTAACGAGCTCCCTTATCCTCTCAAGGTCCCCCATTGTCTCCTTGACGTCCTTCACGAGCTCCTCGTAGTCCCGAAGCTTGCCCTCCCTCCCCTCCTCCCTCACGAAGTCCTCGAGGCAGGGGCTCCTAACGTGGGAAGCGGCGGAAGTCACGAACGAAGTGCAGAGGTCGACCGCGACGGTCTTGTGGATGCCGTAACCGGAAAGGGTTTGGGGGGACATGTTGGAACCGTTCCAGAGGTCCACTATGGAGTCTACGACGACGACAGGGGGTGGGG
>BRXZ01000932.1:5084-18047 GCA_030267625.1 Triparma retinervis
CCCCCCATCATCCCCCCCCCCCCCACCTTCGGTGTCGTCATCCGTCGTCGGACCATACCCCACTTCCCCACCTCAACCCTTATAACCGTCTCCCTTCTCCAATCAATCCACCGCAACTTCACCCTCATCATCCAGACTTCCTCCTACGAGCTTCCCCTGACGAGCTTCCCCTCAAACACCATACCGATCCCCACCTCCCCCCCTCCCTCTACCCCTTCGCCAACCGCGCTGACCCTCATCTCCCCCACCCACTTTCTCCTCTCTATAAATGCCTCCTACTTCTCAATCCCCTACTCCCCCAACTCCGGTCCTGTCTGTATCCCCGCCACCCACCCCCTCCCCCCCTTCCCCCCTCCCTCATCATCCGAAGTTTTCGTCAAGGTGGACAGGCCGACGACGCTGAGGCACAGGCCGGCACAGAAAGAACCGACGCCCCTGGCGGACTTGAAGAACCTAATGAGTCCAGACGAGGTGAGAATGGATGTGGACTGCCGAGTTCTGAAATCAACAAGCGGGCATGGGCTTTTTTTAAGGTCGTCACTTCGCTCCTCCCGTCATCACTTTGCTTTACCCGTCGCACTTCAAAACTCACCTAATACTAACGCAACCCCTCCCGCGCCACAGTACTCTACCCTAGCCGCCTCATGTATAGAGTCCCCCCTCCTCCTTCCCTGGGGCATCACCCTCTGCTCCTCCAAGGCCTTATTCTCCGACTACCTATCTTACCTTCTAACTTCCTCTGCCACGCCCCCCTACTCTGTCATAAAGACTCACCTCAATAACTCCTTCTTTGATCATGCTGCTACCTCCTCTCTCCTTATTACACTCCTGGTCCCCCCCAACCCCTCCCAACCCTCAATCAACAAGGCAGTCTTCAAGGCTCTCGCCCTCCTGACCCCAGACCCGGCAGACCTCCTAAAGGCGGCGACCGAGCAAGGTGCAGGAGTATACGACGCATTCACCTCCCTCCTCTCCCTCTCAGACGTCACGGAAGAGAAGGCTGTCAAGGTTGTTTTGGAGAGGTGAGACTGGACAAACATTTAATGAGCATCGTGCCCTAACTTCCTCTTCCAACTCATATTCATCGCACGACGATTCCTTCACTAACGCAAACTTTTTCGCGTGGCTCGCTTCGCTCACCCTCCCTTCGCTCACCCTCCCTTCGCTCACCCTCCCTTCGCTCACCCTCCCCTCGCTTACCGTGCACAGCACGGAATGGAGCTCCCTCTCCTGGGCCGACCAGACCTCCCTCGCCAGTTATGTCTGCCTCTCCCCTCCCCACTCAAAACCCTTCCTCTCAAAACCGGTCGTCTCAGATTGGCTGATGTCCACCTTCCTCGACCTCCTCTCCACATCCGACCTAGGTAGCGAATACTTCACTGACGGCGTCGACGGTTTCATCACTTCTATCTTTAATAATGCTTGCTCGACAGGTCCCCCAGCCTCCCTCCTTTGGTCGACCTACGAACCGTTCCCCCCTCCTCCCCCACCATCCTCCCCCACCTCCCCCTTCCACCTCTTCCACGACCTCACCCACCCTTCCAACTCCCCCTTGCCCCCCTACGACAACCAATCCCCGGTTGAGTGGAAGCTCGTCATCGGGTCCCTCTTGATTCTTCTGAAGGCCGGGAAGAAATCCTACCAACTCACGCCTTCACACTCCCCTCAACCCCTTTCCACCCTCCTCTCCACCTCTACCTCGTGTGCGACCTCAATTCTGACGTCCGAAAAACAGCACGTCCTCAGGCTCCTAGGGGCTGCGGAAGAGGTCTGGCTGGCGGGAGTCGTTTACGGCGGAGAGACTGGAATCATTCTCAAGGGATGCCACTGCCTGAAAGCTTACTATGGGACGAATTTAGACATGGAAAGGGCAGAGCGGATCGTTAGAGGACTCGAGGTCGAAGAAGACTGGATAGAGGTCGACTCCCGCACCCAGGATCAAGTGTCCTCGTCCACAACTTTAGCCGCGCACTCCGCCCTCAACCTTCTCCAGACTCATGTACTCTCGATCCGAACATTCAATGATTTCTCTACCTCATTCTCCTCCACATCGCCCCCTCCAGTCGCGTTCGCCGTCGAGATCTTCCTCAGGGTCTGGGCTCAAATTAGCCCCCCCACTTCAATCCTCCTAGAGCATATAGAAAAGGCCCCCAAGCTGGGGGTTGCTGCCTTTTGCAGGTGTCTACTTGACAACAAGAACGGCAAAAGCAAGAGCCTCGCCGAGGTTTGCAACGTGACAGATGAGGTACTCTTGCAAGTAGCAGGCAAGTGCGTCGGAGTGAACGGGGCGGTCTTGTAGACACAGTGCAATCCCCCAACTTCACCAATAAAAACCCCCCGAACAAAACACCTTTTGCATGAAAATATAGGGATGCTATCTTTCGCCATCCGAGATGCTCGAGACGACCGACCCCATTTCATCTAGGTCGCCCTGAGCAATGTTCCAGCGCTTGCGTCGGCGGCACCTATTATTATTAGCACTGTGCCATGTTCTAATGATGATGCTCTTTTTTTGCGTAGTTGTCATGTGCTTCCCGCAAACGCAGTCGACCCCAGGAACCTTCATGTAAAGCGCGTTCTCACTTCTGCTGGAATTGGCTGTCAGTATGACAACCAGTCCGTCGAAGCCTTGATCATGAAGAATCTTGGCAATGTTGGTCCCGAGAATTCTCGTGCCGTCGGCAAAGTCAATGTTCTGGTCTAGCAACACGATCCCAGCCATCTCATAGCCTTGTTCGATCCCTAAGATTTTTGGGACGGCATTCAAAACCTCTTGCTTGGTCTTTCCCATCACGTGGGTCTTCTTTAGCTTCAAAACCCTCTCCATCAACAGGGCCGACGTCCTCCTCGCTACAAGGCTGTCGTCGATTGCGAAGCCGACGAGGTTTTCAGGAAGGCGCAAGTCATCGATTTCGCTCCTCCTCGACTTGCACTTGTACTTGACCTCGAAGTGAACGACGATTTTGAAGTCTGGTTCGACACCGAAACGTGGGTCCGAATGGTTGTCGTAAAAGTTTAGCACAACATCGGGAAGAAACCTAGCCGCATCGTATGCCGCGGGTAGGCCAAGGTTGCTGCTCACGAAGCCCCTCAAAGCCTGATTTGCCTCCCTTGCAAAAATATTTTTTATGCGCTTTTGAGTGAGGGGTTCGTACTGGTCATCCGTCATGTTCTGACAGTCCACGGTCAAGTATTCTCCGTCGTAGTCGAAGAATATCTTCACTTTATGGCCACGAGGACCATACTTTTTAGCGTTCCTTATCGCATCCGCCATGACAAAGCAAAGGGCATCCGCATCGAGGAGGAAATCAGTAGGCAAAATCTTGCCATTGGCCCTCTCAATTCCTTCCCCGTAGGTTACAATGATGCGCCTTTCACCCTCCGTGAGCATTGAGACAATGTTATGCAGTGTCTCCCACACATTCCTTGTGATATAAGTCCTATCGTTGATTTGTCTGATCATGTCGTGGTGGTGGATCGAGCGCTTGACGAGTATGACACTGCTGAGCACATTCCTCATCTCGGCTATAGCTTCGTCCTCTCTCATCGCCCCCTCCTCCTCTTCAGAGGAGACTTGCTTGTTGCTCAACACTGCCGAAAGCATCCCTGCGACAGTGCCCTCAATAGCGATCATGGCGTTCTGTACTTCATGCTGCAACTTAGTGTACAATAACATCTGCGACCTTCGGATCCTGTCTATGGTAAGAATGGCGTTGGCCTCGTCCTTGAATTTACTCTTTGCCTGACTGTTATAGACCTTTTCCCTGTACATCACCGCCACATAAATAAATGTGCCAGTGACAACATTTGCGATGAAGAGATGGTCTACAGCTTCCGTCATCATTTGCTTGAAGGATCTGAGTTTGAGCTGCAATCCGACAAAGAGAAGGAGGTAGACATACAGGTAACACACCTGCAAGTGCCAGTGCTTTCTGAGTGTCATCCTGATAAACTGAAGGGCATATACCTCTACGACGACAACGAGCACGAACACACTCCTGTAGGCCGTTTCCAAGCAAATTTTCGTCGCATCTGCGCCGTTTTAGGGGTTGGGTTAGGGATGAGTAGAACTGGGAAATGCGAGCGAAGCGCTTATGATCGCGTATAGTACTCACATACGATGGGGTTTCCCTCCCTACTTAGGTCATTGAAGCCAACAAGTGGTCGAAAAGGAAAATACGACGGAGTATCATCCAAATTAATAAATGGCGGGGCTATGTATTCGCAACCGGCGACGAGTTTGTAGGAAGACAACAATAGTATGTTGTATGAGAAGTACGTCATGATGGTGAGGAAGGCAAAACTGAAGAAGAACATGACGGAATCGTGGTGCGAATTTGGGGTGAGAACGACAGCCATGATCCAACTTAGAAGTGTTCCTACGGAAAGAATGGAAGAGAAACGTATGCCGAGCTCAAACTCCGCAAACTTGTACCCTCGGTGCATCAGCATCAGTTCGAAGTCTTGAAACAGCAAGTTTACTCGATCGCCTCCTGAGACGCGCTTAACATAGTCAATAATGTAAGTGTAGGACATGTAGGTTTCCCCCATGTAACCCAAGAGGGTCAAGACTAGAACAAAGAGAATGCGCGCCTTGTACTCTACCAGGTCTGTTTCCATGAACTGCATTTCGAGGTCGTCAACGCTTACTTTCTTGTCGTTAGTGAGTTCCTTAGTTTCGGGAAAACGCTCATCCGTGACATCGTGGAGATGAATGGGCGAGCTTCTTTCAAAGAAAGTAGCTTGCTGGGTCGTGATGCCCGAATCGCTCTTCATCATTTCGTCATCATCGACAGAAAAAAGAGAGGGAGTGGCGGAGGACTCATCTGTAGACGTGCTGTCCATCTTGACAATCCCTGCGATTGGCCCCGAGGAGTTAGCTAGAAGACGAGCGGAAGCGTGACAACCGCGAGGAGCGCCTTTTGTTTCCCATAGCGTCTGGCTTCGTCGCTCCTCGCTCCTCGTTTCTCTTTCGTCTCACCTTCCAATTCGTTCACCGAGATGAGTTCGGGGGCGATTGACGGCGGAGCAACAACAACTTCGCCGCTGCTGCTGCTCTCATCAATTTTACGTCCATCATCGCTCTGGGACGAATGCGATCCAGTAATGGTAGTGAAGCAGGTCACAGCACCTCCAAGAACAGATTCAAGTTCCTTATTTGATAATTCAGAGGTGAGATCATGCAAGCCATTCGTGGCGTTCGGTGCACCATTCTGAGAAGTATTAAAAAAGTCTCCCCTCAAAGGCACCATCTTCCCCTTCCTTCCATCAGACTTTTTTTTTTTGTCCATCTTAAAGGGATTCCTGTGCTGCTTGAGAGCCAGAACCTTGAGGGCGAGTCACGAGCGAAGAGATTCGAGAGGTTAAAGCAGGGTCAGGTTGGAGTTAAGAGCACGGGGGCACAGGTTATCATTTTTTTCTTCTTCAGCACGCGAAACTCACCTCGCAATTGATCCTATTATTTACCCAAGTGGTAAACATGGCTGTCTCCAACTTGGACTTGGTATCCTTCTGGAAGCTGCTCGACTCGAACACCGTGTCAGACATTGCATCATTAAACCTTGCTTCCGACTCTTCATCATCATGTAGAAGAGAAATTGCAAAGGAGTGGTCTCTTGTCAATTCCATGGAGGGCCTCCCGTTAAGTTTCCTTGCATGACGATCTCTGCCTTTCCTATTGAATAACCCCGGAAACCAGCCAGGGCCCGACGAAGCCCCCTCCTCGGACGGAGAGGAATCCATTGCCCTTGCAACAGCCGCTCCAATACCTCTAGAAGTAATATGCCTCTTATGCCTCTCTTGCGATCCCTCACAGGCAATTGGAATGTTTTTTTGCCCTCTGTTTGTGTGATGGAAGCGCACAACACCCAAAGAGATAGATAGTGCCACCAGATGCTGCGTACAAGGTAGGGTTGCGAAGCGGGATACCCTTTAGCGATACAATAGCCAAAAACCGTGAAATCTGAGTCGCCTTCTTTCTTTTTTCAGCTCATTTTTTGTAGCTCAGCTCAGAAAGACTTGCCCTTTCAAAAGCGGAAAGCGGAGGAACTTCGCCAACGTTTTTTGTTTAAAGCTGGGCAAACGAAAAGAGCCAAGTTTCAGTACGGCCAGTGTACCGATCGAGCAAGCATGTAACAAACAAACCAATAATTTTGCAGGCGAAAGTAGGTAAAGTTTGCCCCGATTGTTTGCGTCCGTCCGCCCGGTCCGCCGCCCAGAACACGCACATTTTCGCCAAATTGAAAAAGGTTTTTGACATCACGTTCTGTGTCCAATTCAGTACACCTCAAAGCCTTCCCCAAAAGTCACCAGAGAAGACAGCGCTAATTCTTTCACCTTCCCAACTGCTTGGAATATGGCAACCCCTGGGACCCCTGGGCCGACGCCTGGCTCTGCCAACAACGGCAATAGGCCGATGACAGCTGCGGCGCGCACCATGCTTGCCGACTCGCAGGCCATTGCTGCGTCACTTGTTGTGTCAGATATCGTGAAGAAGAAATACAGGTGAGGATTATGAGGATTCTGTGCCCTAGCGCCACAAGTTGATGCAAGTTCTCCCGGCTTATGCTCATTTCGTCTTCCCTCATCCCCCATCTGCTTCTCTTTTTACCCCAGGAATGAAGAACCCCGTCCTGCACACCTCAAGCCGCCTTTGGCAGAGTCACCATTTGGCCAATTTCCGTCATCTTACCACATGCGCGACACGTAAGTAGCCGCAAAAGTTGCGATTCATGCGCGAAACACAGGTATTTCCTGTACCGTTCACGAGGTCTGGGGTGTTAAATCCTTGGTGTATCTTTTCACTTTTCCTTCCTTCTCCTCTTACCCACACCACCTCCCCTCCCCTCCCCTCCCACCGCAGATGGAGTGGCAACCTCACCTGCAGATACAGGGACAGGACGCCGGACCGAGTGAGGAGGGCAGCCAAGGATCCGGTCAGTTATCTCAACAGAAATGTTCCCAAGAGGATGACGAAGAGCGTTTCAGCTGATGTTCTCAGGACCACGAAGAGCATGGCAGACCTGTTGAATGCCACCTCGGGCGAGGGGAAGGAAGGTTTTGCGAAGAAATTCGAGGAGAATGAGGAGGAGGAGGTGAGAACAATGATTGGGTGGTTGGATCGGCGTGCATCTCAATTCCTAACATGTTTGTGTCGCTCCTTCCTTCGCTCCCCCACAGCTCCCCGTCCATCTCAGGTCAAACTTCAATATCAATGGATCTTCCATCATACACGAGGCGCCTCCCAGGCCCCTCACCGCGGCCGAGAGACGAAGCGCAAGGAAGAAGGAGGCTCACAGGACCGAAAAAACTCAAGAGCTTCGCCACGTTGGACGGTACATGAAGAAAACGGGGAAATTTTGGATTCCTACGTCAAAGCTTACTAACGAGGATGGATCAGCATCCAAGAGACCCATGACCGCCCCACCGATTCGCGCAGTTAGGGCCGCCAAGCTTAAGGCGCCCAAGGTGCCCCGAGCTGGAGCTTACAAGAAGCGCGCCATTGAGGCCACTGTCTTCAGGAAGTATTACTCCCGCGGCGACCTTCCAGTCAAGATCGACCACTGCGCAGGAGGGAACAAGGTGCTTTGGAGCAGCGATGTGAGAAAGCTCGACTACCACGTTTATCTCCCCATCTTCGTCGACGGCCTCAGGGAGGTTGACGACCCATACAGGTTCCTCGCAATCCAGGGGGTTATCGACATGATCCAGGCCGCTCCAGAGAAACTCCTGCCCGTCGTCCCTCAGCTCATCCTTCCAATCAACAACGCCCTGGGGACTAAGGAACCAGGTGAGAATGGCGATTAACAACATTTTTGATGTACACCGATGATGCTATAATGAATGCATTCCCAACTTCATGTCTAATCCTACTACTAACACAACACGACGTAAAATCTTCACTCAACAAACCAACCCACTCGACATGACGCCCCCCTTCGCAGACATCATCTGCTCGGTCCTCAAGATTCTGCAACAGATGCTGCTCCAGAACCCCCACGTTGGCCAGGCCTTTGTCCCTTACTTCCGCAGCATCCTGCCAGTCTTCAACCTCTTCCGATCGAACGAGAAAAACCTCGGTGACATGTTTGACTACAGCCAAAGGAGAAGGCTCGACCTCGGAGAGCTCATCAGGGAAACCCTCGAGATGTTCGAGTTGTACGGCGGTCCCGACGCTTTCATCAACATCAAGTATATGTGCCCAACCTACGAAAGTTGCAGGCAGAGAGTAAGCTGAGCGTGTGGGGGGAGCGCTGTAGATGGATCAGGATGCGGAGGACGTCATGGAGGACGTCATGGAGGACGTCATGGAGGACGTCATGGACGACGAATAAATACAAGAGCGGGTCGTTTTAGAGGAAAAAGGGGACATACTACTCCTGTTTCATCATCTTCGTCATCCAGCCCTTGATCTTGGCCCTTTCTAGCTTCTTGTCCACCCCTACTTCATCCTTGAGGCATTCATCTAACCCTTCCATGTCGAAGGCCATAGCAACAAGAACTGGGCCGTCGATCCCCTCCTCCATGAATGCCTCCTTGTACTTCCCAAGTCCAAGCTCATCAAGGGAATTGGAAATGTCTTGTAGGCTCATCTTGTTGAGCTTGCAGTCGGTCAATTTCATAGGCTCTGACTTCTTCCTGCTTCCTCCCCACGAAACCTTCTTGGTTTGCTCGAGTCTCTGCTCGATTCGCTCTACCACGTTGCTAGCTCTCCTGCTCAAACCACTTTGTCTCGTCGCGCTCTCTTCAACCTGAACGTCCTCCTCCGACGCCCGTCCCCCACTTCTCATTGGATTCCTAACTCCATTATCATCGCTAGCCGGCGGTGGCGGAGGCGCTGTTACCGCTTGTGTTCTCTCCTCCCTCGGTCTCACCACCCCATCAATATGATCCTCCACATCTTCCATGGCAAATCCAAGAGTTACTCTCTCTTCAGACTCCTCATTGACAACTTCGAGGAGTCCGAACCTGTCACAGAAATGGAACAAGTTGCGGTTCATGCATCCCATCTTCTCCTTGCGACCCACAACCTCGTCCTGGTCACCTACCCCCATTTCATGCTCTTGAACCATGGCGCTGAATCGCCCATTTGCATCAACCTCAGTCAACCTTTGAGCCAACTCTCTCCCTTCCTTGGCGGCTGGACTGTTCCTCAACCTATCCTCCAAGCCCCTGTGACAGAAGTCCTGGAGGTACCTACCCACGACCGTGAAGACAAGACATCCAATTCCCAAGAGGTAGGCCCCATTTTCAAGGTACGCAGCCACTCCGAAGCAGGTGGGCTCCTGGACGAAGTTCGATATCTCCTTGTCCACCTTCATCGCCTCCTGAAGGATAAGATCGATCTCATCGCATGCTCCTCCAACCATGAAGTACGCGAGTTGCCCAATCTGAGCAGAACAGGCTACGATGGAGATGACGAAGACCTCCATAGCCGCCCACTCGGAGAAGACCTCCGTCATGACGAACCAGGTGCGCTGTGACGCGAGGGTCATGGGCTTGCACCAGAGCATCCAGAGGCCCGCCAGATAGCAAAGGGGGCATATCAGGGAGAAAATGAAGTAAGTGGCTTGGCACCACCTCAGCATGATATCGTTAGGATCCAGGGATGCGTAAGGTAGCGTGAGGCCGACGCTAATCAGAGAGTAGTATGTTGTAGGGTTAACATCCGGGGTGAGCTCAAGCGCCATGCCGGCGAGGCCCTCAATGTTGAACCTGAAGGATGGCAGAATGCTCCCCCAGATGCAAAACGCCGCCGTTAACGTGAGAGTCACCGTCACGACCCACCTCCCCCTCTCCGTGCTTCTCACAAGCAGCTTCCCGTACCGGTGCTTCATCTCGGACAGTGACACCATTGGCCCGCCCTCCTCGAGCTCAATGTAGCCGGTGGTGTAACGGTGGTACCAAAGCACTAAACTGCCCATGCTCAGGCTCGCCATCGTCGCGAACAAGAACCCGTAGAAGCCGAACTTTGTGACGATAAATACATCCGCCTTGAGCTCCCCATCTTGCAGAGCTATCTTCATGTTGAACGCAATCATCATCAAAAAGAGGACGAAGGTATCAACCAAACTCCACTTTCCAATGGCTCCCACAAAGAGCAAAACAGACTCGCGGCGCTTCGGAGATAACTTGGAGGTGGGCAAGCACCAGCAAACGAGCTGTGTGATTACCTTGCAATAGGGGTAGCAGCCGGAGAAGAGAATGATGACAATGGCGAGGAAGTAGACGCCGGCGTTGAGCATGTCTTTGATCGTCCCGGCGAGAGTGAAGAGGAAGAGGTCCTCAATGACGATGGGATCCTGGGCGATTTTAAGGTATAGGTCGACCGACGCGCCTGGCTGTAGGTTCACGACGACGAAGAGGCACAGCAAGCACAGCTGGACGACGACGACTCCATACCTCATGAAGGGAGAGATATCGGGGTGGAAAAGCAGCGCCGTGTTCCAGTCGGTGCGTCCCTTCATTCCCGAAAGTATATCCTCGGCGTCCTCAAAGTTCCCGGCCTCGATGGCCTTCTCCGCAAGCTTCAGCTTTCGCTTGCGCGCGTTGTTGCGCGACCTATACCTGTAGAGGTAGAGGAGGACACACAGGAAGATGAATCCCGCAGTGTGCTGCGCGGTGAGCACCGCCACCCAGGGGGCCGACCCCGCGTCGTCGGAGAGGGAGCCGTCTTCCTTGGGTGGGGCGCCCCCGTTGAGGCAGATGGCGTCCTGCCCGGAGATCATCCCCCCCAGGAGCTCGTTCACGACGGGGGTAGCCCCCCAGAACATCGCCTTGAAGATCTTATTCAAGAGTTCGGAGGTCTTGGTTCCGCCAAACAGCCACCTCGTGGTGGAAGTGAGAGTGGTGATGCCAATATCTGCGAATGAGCGAAGCGAGTCGCGAGGGGGGGGGTTGCGTTTAGTCCGCGAGGGTTGTCGGTAACGTGGTGGTTGGGGCCCTTAGATTTTGGGACGGATCGCAGCGCTGTCTTCTTCATATTCGTCCAATCCTCACCTATCTCCGCGTCTCCCATGGCGATCGCCATCTCCTCGAGGGAGATGTCGTCGAGGGTGGACATGAGGCAGCTCGGCTGGGACATTTGCTCGAGCCTCATGTTCATAAGCGTCGCGACCTTGACCTTGGCGAGGGCCTCGAGGGCAATGCTGAGGTCCGAAAACTTGAACTTCACGTCGAGCTCGTCCTGCGACCGAAGCAAGCGGCGGGAGCCGTTTTGCGGCATTTTGGGTTAGAATTCCGCGACGGGCGACGCCACGGAGCCCCCTTGGCAGGTTACGACATTATTGACCTCTCACCTTGCTGTCCCCGAACTCGATGATGACCTTCATGCCGAATCCGAAGTTTCCGATGTTCTTGTCCCCCAGTCCGATCCCCGCCCTGACGTTGTAGGGCCCCGGAATCGACACGTTGAGGGCATAGAAGGTGTCGAGGCCCTCGACGTAAAGGTCCTTGACCTGGAGCCTGAACCCTTCCATCGGAGAGATGTCGACCGAAGGGCCGATGGCGCTTAGGATTCCACCGACGATGCAGTCCGCGAACTTATTGATTCCCTCCGGGGAGAGGAAGCCGTCTTTGATCCTCCCCATTAGTTCCTCGTCCAGGAAGTCCGCCTTGTCGAACGGCTTCGGCCTCCCCCCCTCGCTTTGCATCTCGTCGACCTTTGGGCTGAGGATGATCTCCATCGCGTTGTTGAAGTCCAGGAACTCCCACATGTCGTGCCTCCACTCCTCGTGTGCCGGGCAGGTCGTCCCCACCGACCCGATCACCTTCGTGATCGCCCCGTTCGCGAGGGCCTTCGCGGGGCCCTGCACCGCCCCCTTTATGAAGTCGGTTACCCAGGCGTCGAAGTCGTCGAGCATGACGCTGGCGAACACGTTGATGAAGTCGTCGATCTGGTCCTCCAGGACGCCGTCCTCGACCTTGCGGGGCGACATCTCAAAATTAGATATGGAGACCGACACGCCCAGGTCGGTGAAGTTGGCAGAGTCGAGGGCGGCGGCTAGGCAAGTCGGGGACTTTATGATCTGCTCGATGTAGAGGGTCTTGGCCTCGTCCGCCTTGACTGCAAGGAAGTTGACGACGTCCGTTTTTAGCTGCGACGAGTGCGAATCGCGAAGGGGGAGGTTTTGCGCGTCGTGGATGAGTAAGGGTGCCAACCTGCTTTCCAAATCCGCCCTCGACATCTCAAGTCTTTTATTGTAAAGCTACTGTCTCAATCGCCCCCCACCGTCTCAATTCTCACCTCGGTGATGCCTAGGGAGACCACGAACTCCGAGTGCAGCGGCACGCTCCCCTCGAGCTGCTCTAGGGGCTCCAGATCAACCGACGCCCCGATCTGTATCCCGAACTCGTCCAGGTCGATCTCTTCCTTGAGCGAGTAGATCATGCTCGGCAGCACCTCCATAACGTCAAAGTTTGAGAAGGTGTCCAGCCCCGTTGCGTTGACCTCGTCTAGGCCCAGGGTCATCTCCGCGTACCCCGGGACCGTAACGTTGGTCGTGACGTTAAGGTTTGCCAGCCTGAGGCTCCCCTCCGCCCCCACGATCACCCCCACGATGTCGTTTATCGGGAGGCAAACGCCGAGCAGGTCGACGGCGCCGTCGACGATGTCGAGCCACGACTGCTGCGTCCACTTCACGTAGTCCGAGCCCTTCCAGACGTCCGGCTGGGGGTCGGGCTTGTTGTCGAGGAACTCGGGTGCTATTTCCTCGTTGAACTTTACGATTAAGGGGTTGATGGAGTCCGTTAGGCCCTCCTCGATGATGCCGTCCTCGGCGCAGAGGATGTTGCCGAGCTGGGTCTCGACGACGAGTTCGATGGGACCGGAGAAGAGATCGACGATCCACGCCTCCAAGCTGCCTCCGAATTCAAGAGTCACAATATTAACATTGAGCTGTGGGGTGGTGGTGGTGGTGGTGGGGTGGGGGTGGGTGGGTGGGTGGGTGGGGGGGGGGGGGGGGG
>BRXZ01000939.1:11752-26633 GCA_030267625.1 Triparma retinervis
GAGAGGGGAGGGGCGATGGGGGTAAGTTAGGGAGGGAGGGGATTAGATAGAGGGTGGTTACCAGTCGAATCTCACCTGTTGAAACATATTTGGCTTGGAACCCTTGCGAGAGGATTCGCCCTCATCTTCGCCGACGAAGTCCAGGGAAACCTTGGTGAACAAAGGAGCTCGCCTTTGCAAGTGCTTGATGTGGTCCTCGTTGATTCTGACTGGCGGCGACTTTCCCTTTTTTCCCAATTTGACCACGCGGTGAATCATGTCGATGCAGCAGTTGGCATACTGGGCAATGATGCCCTTGCCGATATTGACCTTGTACGCATCAGTCAAGACCATCGGGGGCGGGGCGACTGGGAAGGATTTCTTCTCGGTTCCCGTCTCCTGTGTGTACCAACTAGGCCTATCCTTCCAAATATCGGCCTCCTTGTCATCGAACTCTTTCTTCTCGCGAAGCTTGGCCAGTCGCTGCGACGAGCAAAGCGAGTCGCCAAAGGGTTGCATTAGTTTTAAAATTGTTGCTTCGGGGTGGTTGGGGGTGAAGTTTGGGTGGAAAAGTACTTTTTTAGATGGCGGATGCTTTCGACTTTTTGACATTGTCGTCGCTGCAATCCTTCGACATTCGTCGATTCTCACCTGCTCGTGCTCCTCCTTTTCGAAGTCTTCTTCGGCTTTCAAGCTGCTGAGGCCGTTCTGGTTGCCTCTCGTAAAACCCTTGAGGTGAGACAAGACAAAGGGGAGAAAGTCTGGCGTCGGGGGAGAGGTGTGGCAGAGGCAATAGAGGATTTGGAAGTACCGGAGAGGGCCAATCTTGTTCATCATGTACACGAGGTGGCCGCTTTGACATATTTGCAGGACAAACCAGTAACTTGGGGGGGGGGAGCGCGAAGAATTGCGTTGTTGGTGTGTGATACTCCTCCTCTCTCCTCCTCTATCCCATTCCATTCTCACCTGGGGTCCCCCTCCCCCGTAGAGTCAGCGTCCGTGTTGCCGATACTCTTTGGGCGAATTATTTTCTTGTCAATGATGGCATTCGGTTTGTCGCCAGCGCAAAAGTGGGGGTTTCTCAATTGCTTGAAAACTTGCGCATAGGCCTCGTTCGTCAACTTGGGATAAGATCGGATGATTCGAAGGATCTCGAGGAGGCAATCCTCGAGTGTGGGGAAGGAGCTCGTCAGCCAGTCGATAGCTTCGGGCTCCCCAGCATAACGAGAGATGAGCTTGAACAACTTTGGGTCGGGGTCGAAGGGGCGACGAGCGAAGGGGCGACGAGCGAACCGAGTCGTGTAAGGGGTTGTGTTGGTGGTTGTGGTTAGGATCGCCATCGTCGTCAGCAGTCCCATCGTCGTCAGCAGTCCCATCGTCGTCAGCAGTCCCATCGGCGTCGCAGTCCTTCTTCCATGTTTTCCCATAGCGTTGATTATATAAAAATTGCCGGTTGCTTCTTATCTTTCTCGTCCCTTCTGTCCACTTCTCTTTCGCCCATACTTTGCCCATTCTCACCTTTCGGGCCTGATCGTCGACTTCTGAGGAATTTGATAGGTCAACCATGTTGGAGGAGAAGGGGGAAACGGGGTGGATCCCTATTGACATTAGGCTCCGATTTATGACATAGTCCTGGTACCAGAATTGGAGGGTTTGCGCGTTGCTATCGTGGCAAGGGGAGAGGGGGGGGGAGGGGGGGGGGGTACAGGTATAAGGTTAGAAGGATCACGTTTACATCACACCTCAACACTCTCTCTCTCCTCGCCGAAACATTCATAGCACACTCACATCGCGCGAAAGCTTGGCCAGAGACCCTTGGAATACTCCTCGGGGCTACGGAAATTCAGATAGTCCTTGTACGAGTCAGCACGACAGTAAGAGAATATTATGAGCTTGACATCGTTGGGAAGATTCCTCGAAAGCGCAACTGTGACCCAAAAGTAGGGGAAGGCAGAAAGGACACTCAACTGGTGCTCCTGACACGACGACAACATGGGCGCCACAACCATGTGCGCCCGCCTCTTCAAAGCTAACGACAATCGGCTTGATCCTGCACTCGACAAGGAATGCTCAACCTGATAGTGAGTTTGAAGAGCCTCGGGTGACAAGCATTTGTAATTACAAACCGGACATATGAAGCCTTCCCCCAGGCTCCGACCCGTCATCGAGGGGGAAGGTGGAGGGGATAATTTAGGGGATGATGGAGGGGATGATGGGTTTTCATATGGAACCGGTTCTCTGTTGGCAAGGGGGTACACCTCAGGAGGAGGGGGCATGGGTGTACTGGGAGGAGATTCGGGCGTGGCCATGTATGGGAAGTGGCGGCTGGGGGGATGGGGGGATGAAGGGCTTGGGTTTTTGGAAGACTCCAATTCGCCTGGATAGATGTTTTTCCTCCAGATTTTTCGGTATTTTAGAGGAAGGGTGGCGTGCGGTAGAGAATGGTGATTACCAATGGATGATGGGGGGTAGTTTGGTTGAATTATGGCAACAAAGCGTCCCACGGAATTGTTGAAAACTGTCGTATTTCTATTTGACAGCATTTTTAATGTTCATTATCCTCTCAAACAACATCGCGATAATATGTATCATACCGTCGAACATAAGGTTACTGATAATACTCAAATATTCAATCTTGAAAAGTTGTTTGGTGTGTTTGAGAAAATAGCTCAGATTGATTATTGGCGCAAAAATAATAAACAAAAACAATAAATAAAATTTATAGAAATTATTGGTGGATATAAATGAAATTTAAACCAATTTTCCACCACGAAAATATCCAATATGGTATCTTTTTCTTCTCAAAGTCCAAAATCTTAATACTGTATCATATAAAAATATGTGGGTTAAAATATCAATTCAGAAGGGTTCTAAATTTTACGTTTTGGATTTTTTGTGTCCCGACTTCTTTGTCGCGACTCAATGTCGCTAAGTGTCGGCGTTGGGATGGGGGTGAAAAAACGCTGTGTGAGCAAAGGATCGGAGAATCGGAGTGGCGCAGTGGGGGGCGTTTGGGCGCAAAAACTGTCGGACAGAAACAAATGTTCTATTTATGATGACCTGGAGAAGTTCGGGAGAGAGATCCCACTGACACTAAGGGATTATCTTTGGACCGAACTTCTATACCATGAGTTACGCTACTATCTCCTACGAAAACATTTTGTGCTGTGCTCTTGCAAGCCTACGTTTTCTTACAACAAAAATTACACGACACTAACCCTTATATATACTTTCGTATCGCTCCCTCATGCGACTAGCAGTGTGCCCCTCTGCGGTTGTTCTGGCTGCGCGTCCAAGCCTGTTTCTCAGGTTGACGTCTTGAAGGAGGCGTTCAATCGCTGCTCCGATGCCTGCCCCATTAAACTCTGGTACGAGGCAATTCACGCCATGAAGCAAGTAATCTGCTGTCCCGCCGACGTTGAATGCGATCACTGCTAGCCCTCCCGCCATGGCCTCGAGGTTGGCGATCCCCCACGTCTGTAAAGGATAGCTGCTGGGGTTTACATATATATCGCTTGCCTTGAAGAGTTCGCCAACTTCGGTCTCGTTTTGTGGTCCTAGGAACTCTACACAGATGAGCCCTAGGCTTTCGGCGGCTTTACCGAGATCTTCTCTGAGCATGCCATCTCCAGCAATTTGCACCTTAACCCTTTCGCAGACGTTTGCCACATGGGAGAGGCCTTTCAGAAGGAGAAGGGGATTCTTGTCCGGATCGAGGCGCATGACTGCGGCAATACGAACAATTCCTGCCCCCCCCCCCCCCCCCCCCCCCCCCCCCCCCCCCCCCCCTCCCCCCCCTACCTTCCCCCTCAATCTCTACGCCGGGGTTGACAACCTCTACGACCTCTTTGCCCCCCAATCTCCGGTACTCACTCCGTACGAACTCGCTCGGGGCCACGAAGACGTCTGGCCTCACGGACAGTGTGAGGTTCTTTGGCATGAGTGGAAGCTCTACCACGATCCTGCCACACCCGCAAATCCTCATGAGCTCTACAACATAGTGGTCGTGGATGCTTCTAAGCTCTTGATGCATCATATATACACCCACATCTGCCCCCCGTACCGCTTCACAAAGCCCCCCAAAGGCTTCGATCAAGACTTCATCCTTCAACTCTTTGAAGTCCTCGACCTTTTTGAACATTTGATTGATGACCTCTGCGTCCTCATCACTGTCAACCAGCTGCCCCATAACAAACTTTGGCACTCCACCCACTTCCTTGACTGCGTCGATCAGCAGGCTGTCCTTGTTCCAGTTTCCGACGAAGATGTAATCGAACTTGAATGTTGGTGCTGAAAATGGCATTGTTTTTCCCATTTTCATCTGTGAGATCCACACAGCCCGTTGTCCGTCAATGCTGTTGGTCGGAATGGTGTCAATAAAAGCCACACTAACTGGATTTCCTTCCGCCGTCGGTTCATTTTCACCATCACTATACTGCTTCCCTTTTACCTTCACGCTCTCCACTACCTCCACCTCCACCTCCACCTCCACCTCCACCTCCACCTCCACCTCCACCCCCCCACCTCCCACCCCTCCACCCCAAACCAAGTCGAACATAACGCTCCGTACCACCTCCCCACCCCCCTCTTCCCTCAATGAAACCACATGACTCCCCACAAATACCCCCTCTGCATAAATTCGGGCTATACCGTCGGCATTGAAGGTCTCCCTCAGAGTGAACGATTTATCAAACTCGCAAAGCACCGTACACCCCTTGTCCCCACCCTCCACCTCAATCAGCACAGAGGATAGAATTGCCGAAGCCTCGTAGGTGTGCCCATCTTGGGGTGACTTGAAAGCCCAGTCCCGCGCAGACTCCCCACTATTAACCTCCTGAGAGCTCCATCCGGAAGCCACAGAGATTATTACCAGGAGAATCACGCCTATAATGGCGGAGCCCATTTGTGCCTCACCAAGTCCCAGAGGTTTGGTCAGGGCTTTGGTGTTTCCGAAGGTTGGTCTGTTGTGCTTAAACCTGTCTCCTTTTCCAATTTCCTCCCCCACCCGAAGCCTGAATTTTAGTACCCACCAGCCCCCCCCTCCCCCGTGACTTCGACCCCCCCCACAGGTCCTCTTGGACTTCGAATAACATGGGTGAAGCAAAAATTTCCCCCGAGCAGAGTTTGGACATTTCCTCGGTTCCAGAGGATAGCATCTATGAACCACTGCCTGTGTCAGAGAGCGCCCAGGCAGGGAGAGGTGGCCGCAGCCCAAAGTCCAAGCTCGCGATGAAGGTGCGTCCAACCCGCCGCCCCCCCCCTCCATTTCCCCACCCCCCTCTCACTCTCGCTGTTGCCCCTGCTCCTGCTCACCCAATCACAGACATCGAAAATAATGGCGAAATTGGCTGCGGCCAAGCAGATCCACGCTACAGTGCTTCCCACTGACAATACAAACTACGAAGACCATGACACTGTCCCCCAGTGGCTGTTCCCCTTCTCAAAGTTCAGAAACACATGGGATGTGTTTGTGTTCTTGTTCGTTTCCTATAATTGTTTCTATACACCGCTACAAATCACGATCCTATACAACGGCGTTGAGGATATGTTCTGCTACGAGTCAGGAGGTTTCTGGTTCGATTTCCTCATTGATATGCTCTTCTGGGTTGACACTGGGCTCAACTTTTACTTCGCCTTCGAGGATCCTGAGACAAAGACCGTTGTCGCAAACAAGTCGGCTATTCGGGCGCACTTCATGCGCTCCTCATCCTTCTGGATTAACGTGGTTGCTTCGTCACAACCTTTCTTCACGATTTTGACGTGCTCCCTGGATCCTGATGTTGTCACCAGGTCCGTTCTCATCCTTCTGCAGCTACCCCGTATGATGAGAATATTCCTTTTCACCCCGCAGTTCACTACCTTCAAGAATTACCTCTCCGAGAAGAGGCAGGTTAAGGTGAACGAGAGCATGTACAGGTAAGGTAGAGAGACCTTTTTTGGGCCGGCTGCAGGCAGGCTGGCAGGCAGGTAGGCAGGGGAAAACAAACTAACACCCCTCCGCCGCTTTTCCACTCAAGGATGATTGTTGTCTTGTTCTTCATCCTCCTCGGCAATACCGGGTTGGGTTGCCTGTACTACAACTTGGGTTACATTGACGAGGATGCCGCGGATGGTGAGAATGTGTTGAGACTCTACCCCCTTTACTTTATCCATGGCTGACCCCCCTACTTCCCTACCCCCCTACCCCCCTACCCCTCTACCCCCCTACCCCCCTACCCCCCTACCCCCCTTTCCCCCTACCGCCCCCGCCCCGCCCTCCACGCTCGCAGACATTTGCGAACTAGACGAGATTAAAGCAAAAACACAAGCAACATGGGTCGTCGGAGATCCTCTTCTCTACCCAACCATTTCAGAGGCTTACTGTCTCAACAGTACCAAGAGTCAGATGGAGCTCGACACGGGACAAATTCCCAAAGACTCTTTCGGTTCACAAGAAACCAACGCGCGGTTCCTCCGATCAATTTACTTCATGATGCAGACCCTCTTCACAATCGGGTACGGAGACTCTGTCATTCCCAAGAGTTGGAAGGAACAAATGTTTGCCACCGCTTTCATGATGCTCGGAACTTTCATTTACGGGCTCGTGATTGCCAACATGACATCCCTTCTGGCCAACGTTGACGTATTACGGATGCGCTTCCGCCAGGAAATGGACACAATGGACGGCTATATGAACATGCGTGACGTCCCCGAGGGACTCAAACAGCGAATCAAGATATACTTCGACTACCTGTACATGAAGCAGTACGGCATGCTGGAGGAACACATCCTAAAGAGTCTGCCCATGAAGATAAGGTCCGACATCCAACACTTGTACTTGAAGAAAGTCAACGTGGTCCCCTTCTTCAAAAATAGGAGGTGAGATGAGAGGCGCGACGGGCAGAGAAGCGATGCCGTGGCTTGCGGCGCGATGCGAAATTACTCGAAACGCACAGGGAAAAGTTTTCCTACACTGTTAGTTTCTCACCTGGCCTATCTCGCTTCCTCTTCGCTTCCTCTTCGCTTCCTCTTCGCTTCCTCTTCGCAGTGTTATCTTTCACGAGGAGCTTGCCGAGCACCTCGTCCTCCGTACCTATGCGCCTGGGTCCATCCTCATCTTTCAGAAAGAACGGCAGAGGGAAATGTTTGTCGTCACCTCTGGTCAAATAGAGATCATGACGGCTGGAATGTCCCAGTCAATCTTCTCCCTTCGCCCCGGCGATTACATCGGGGACTACCAGCTCCTCTTCGGCGTTGAGCATCAATTTGGCGCCAAGGCCGACATATTTGCCGAGACCGTTGTTCTCACTATTGGAGGGCTACGGGAAGTTCTCAAGAACCCCGCTCTTAAGAGCCTATCCAAGTTAATGAGGCAGGGCCACTTCCGTGGCGCTGATAAAACGGACGAAGGACTCGCCCAGACCAAGGAGCTTTACGAGGAGAAAATGGCGAAATTTTGCAAACTGCACGAAAACATGAACAAAACCTCAACCAAAATGCAGGCAATGATGGCCGCCTCAGTCGACCATAAACACAAGGGCATCATAATGCCATATAACGTGTTCCACGTATATTGGGACATCTTCTTGATGTTGTGCACGCTTTACCTTTCGATCATGGTTCCTGTCCGGATACGGACAGAGTACAGGTGAGAACGGTCAATAGCGAAGCGAGTGCAGTGAGAAGGCGATTTGCGAGCGCCGCGAGCCACCTTTTTCGACCCTTATTGACTCAACCCATTTCTCGCTCATGGCGTGCGCGCCGCTTCTTCGCTCATCTCAGCCCCGACCCTGAAATCAAGCCCTCCTTCGACTATTCTCTAATCTTGGACTACCTTGTCGACGTCGTCTTCCTCGTCGACATTTACCTCCACACCCGCGTTTTTGCGTACCTGGACATCACGACTGGAAGGGAAAACATTGTCACTGACAAATCTCTCATTCAACTAAATTATACGGGCTCCTTCCGCTTCAAAATCGACGTAATAGCGTCGATACCCTTTGACATCCTCGGCCTAGCTCCTTTTGGGACCCACTTGTGGTCCTACTTCAGAATAGTTCACCTAATCCGTTTTTTCCAATTCGGCTCCTACATTGCCGAGTGGGTGAAGCACATGGAGGACGTCTACGACTATGTAATTCCTGCTGCCGCCCGCGCTTCCCTCCAAATGTCCACCTGGACAATTGTCCTCGTGACGTGGGTCTGTGCTGGTTGGGACATAATATATTTCAAGCATCCTGACCACCACGGAGATTGGCAGGAGGGGGGAATGTTTGAGAACGAGAACTCCTTCTGGGCCTCCTTCTACTGGACTTTTACAACCGTGACCACTGTCGGATACGGAGACATCTGCCCCGAGACCATACCGCAAACCACATTTGCCCTCATCACCGGGGCTGTCGGGGCAGCCTTTTGCGCCGCTATTATTGCCAACGTCACTTCGTTTGTCCATAACATCGACGTCTCCGAGGACAACGTAGAGCACAAACGGAAGGTCGTCCAGTCTTTCCTTTCTGACCAGGGAATCAACTTGGACCTCCAGCTTAGGATCGAGAACTACTTCAAGTACATCGAGCAAGAAAGGCAAGGTATCGAGGAGCAGCTTTTCCTCAAAAATACTCTTCCATCCAACCTCCGAGACGACATGATGTTGCACATCACGTCTGACATGGTGCTCGCCTGCGAGTTCTTTGCTGAGTGTGAACCAGGCTTCGTACGGTCGGTGATGCTCAGCCTTGAGCAGCTGTTTTATGCTACGGGGAACTTTGTCCTTGATGCCTCCCCTGCCAACGGAATGTACTTCATCAAAGCTGGGCAAGTGGAGCTGCTCACCTTTGACAACAAGCTCAGCAACCGCCTCGGCGCGAACTCGAGCTTTGCGGAAGATGCCTTGATAAATCACTGGGAGATGAACCCCTTCAAGGCCAAGAGCACCTTAGATAGTGAGTTGTGGTTCTTCAGCCGCGCCACCTTCAACGCCTTGGTATTTGAGTGGCCCGGAATGAAGAGCCTTCTCGAAGGTATGGTCAGCAAGGCCTCGATCAAGAAACGTAGGTCTTCTCTCACCATGACCCAAGCTGAACTTGCCCCGATCCTCGCGGCGGCAAGGGCTGGGAACGCCAATGTCTTCAGACCAAACACACCCATACTGCAGGTGTGGAAGATATTTGTGCTGGCTGCATTGGTCTATAACCTTCTTATCATCCCCTTCCGTATCGCCTTCGCGTACGACCACGGAAAGTACTACGACAACAACCCCCACGATAATCCCGTGGAAGAGATCTATAACGAAATCAAACCCACGGATGTGATCCTTGATTACCTCTGCGACCTCATTCTCTGTGCCGACGTCATGATCCGAATGTTCTTCTTGGGCTTTTACGAGGAAGATCATTTCATCTACGAGCACATGATGATCTTCAAGAACTACCGCCTCAAGGAGCCCTGGATTCTCCACATGCTGTCCTGCGTTCCCCTCGAGCTCCTACTTTTCTCTCTCGATGCATCGAGCTTGAAGCTAAGCGTTGTCCAGGCATTTAGCGTGCTAAGGGTGAACAAACTTCTGAGGTTCAGGGAGGTGGCTCCTATAACCGACTACTTGGAGAAGGCCGCTCTCAAGAGGGGATGGAATGTAAAGAAGAACACCCTGAAGATATCAAAGCTGATGATCTTCACGTTCTTCTGCTCGCACTACTTCGGGTGCACCTTCTTCTTCATTGCGCTAATGAAACACCTTCAAGATAGGAAAGGGAGCTGGGCAGACGGCGCGTGCATCATGGTGAACAACAACACCAACACCTCGGACCCTACCATTTGCACCGAGGGCATCGAGTCTTCGACTACGACCTCTCAGTACATCCACTCAATCTACTGGGCAACTGCTACCCTGACTACCGTCGGCTACGGCGATATTTCGGCCTCGCTCGAGAATATGAACGAAATTTACTTCAACATCTTGGCCCTCATTATTGGTACCCTAATCTACACTTACATCATCGCTAATTTGGAGGACATTGTTGCCCAGCTGGACGTCACCATGACCCTCTTTAAGAAGCAAGTGGATGGAGTTAAGGCCTACATGAACCAGCAGGCGCTGGACGAGAAGCTTTCCGGGCACATCCTCTCCTACTTCCACTACCTTTGGGAGCACCAGTCGGGGATGAACGCGAACGTCATCCTTGAATACATGCCCAGCACTCTTGCCAAGGAAGTCCGATGGGAGATAATTGGTCACCAGATCAAGAATCTTTTCTTCGTCAAGGACACTCACAGGGACTTTGTTGCCCTTTTCACCAACGAGCTGAGCCTATGCAAGTACATGCCCGGCGATGTCGTGTTCTACAGTGGCGAAATTTGCAACTCCATGTACTTTCTTTTCAAGGGCTCCGTGAAGTTGATCAGTCAGACCACGGGCGTGGCTTACACGACCCTGAGCGATACTGTCATCGGAGAGGGGGAGTTCTTCATGCGCGCCATCCAGCCATGCACATCTCTTGCGGAGGACCACGCACAGGCCTTCATCTTAACATGGGAGCGATTTTGGAAGCTCCTCAACTCGGAGCGCATCACCAACGAGTTCAAGAAGGAGTACGAGGATAATGTTGCCGCCCTCAACAAAAAGTCAGTCTCTCATCTTATCGCGAAGCTTAAGTCAAACTTGGCCAACGCCAAGATGCAAAGGCTCATGATGGAGAAGGTCGAGGAGGACGACGTCAAGTACTGGGTGGCAAACCCTGACGAGGCATTCGTCCGAATTTGGAACTTTTTCGCATTGTTGTTCACCGGGTACTACACCTATATTATCCCCTTCAAGGCGGCCTTCGGGGGCGACGTTTTACTCGTCGAACTCGTGATGCTGGGCTTCGTCGAGCTCTTCTTCTGTGTGGATTTGTACTTTCACCTTCAGCATTTCGCAATCGTGAAGGAGGGTCAACTTGTCAGGGACAGGAAGTTGTTCAGGGCGCACTACATCAAGAACGGCGGATTCGTATGGGATGCCATGAGCGTCCTTCCCGTCTTTTTCCTAGTGTATGCCGTGTCTGGTAAGGGTGACGGGGAGTGGATTTGGATGTACAACTTTTTGCAGTTCCTTCGGATCAACAGGCTCTCTCAATACCTGAGGAACTTGATTGATTTGGTCGAGTGGGCAGGGGGCTACAGGGCGAATAACGGGACCATCAGGATAATCGAGATGTTCCTCGGCGTGCTCTGCACTGCCCACTGGATGGCTGCCACGTTCTTCTTCATTGGGAGGCTGCTGCAAGAAGACGATCAGATCTCCTGGCTTGAAGTGAACGACATGAACAATGCGACGGCGTGGAGGTACACCCCCGAGGAGCTTCGAGGGCACCAGTATATCCTCGCCTTCTACTGGGCCTTTTACACCATTTCGACCACCGGATATGGCAACGTTGGGCTGGCACACAATGCCGAGCGTATCTTTGCCATGATGTGCATGATCGTGGGAGCCATCATCTGCGACGCCGGCATCACGGCGGTCTTGACGGCCATGATTGAGAATAGGGATCACCAGGCAGGGACAAATAGCCGGAGGTTGGAGTGCGCCAAGAGGTACATGACGCAGGTGCTCATGGGGAAAGCGGACAAGCAGAACGCAGTGCTGGAGTACTTCAATTACGAGGACACCGAGCTTGAGAATATCGACGCCATGGAGATCTTGAACAAGCTTAGCGAGCCCCTTAAGCTCAAGGTGATTACGAGGCACTGCGAGGAGATCCTGCTTGCAAGTGAGGTTATAGGGAAAAGGTTCAGCAGGGGTGTCGTGTGCACGATAATGAGGAGCATCACGCCCCAGATCGCCATCCCCGAGGAGCTTATAATAGACATGAACAGCCAGGAGGACCACTTTTTCATCCTGCACGAGGGGAGGGCAAAGAAGCTCGACGACGTGGAGGGCAAGGGGGCGCTCCAATCTGGGGCGATCATCAGCAACATGGAGGAGGAGGCTAGGGTGCAGATGCACGGGCTTCCCAAGTGCAGCCTCCGCACTGTCATTCACAGCGCGAGGAACTTGCCCAAGACGGACCTTTTCGGAGCTTGCGACCCTTATATTGAAATCAGGTGAGAAACCCTGAGGGGGGTTGAGGGGCGAGCGGAGCGGCAAGCAAAGGGCTGCAGACGACAATTGCACCGAATCCCATCTCCCATCTCCCAACTCCCATCTCCCACCTCCCACCTCACCCTCCCATCTTACCCTATCATCGCAATCCCAACCCTACTTCTCGCTCACCGCAGTTACGGGGAGTTTGGCAAAATCAAGAGCACGGTGAAGAAGGTGACTCGAGCTCCCATCTGGAACGAGATTTACTACACTAAGGTGACGGAGAACGTCACGCACGTCAACATCAACCTGTACGACTGGAACAGGGTCGACGAGAACGAGTTCGTCGGGGGCCTCACCATCCCCGTATCCACGATAACGAAGGAGGAGAAGAAGGACTACGAGCTGATCGACGAGAACGGAAAGACGGGGGTCGGGACCCTGACGCTGACCCTGCACTTCGGGAGGCTGGCGCAGCACCAGTGCACGAAGAGCCACAGGCTCACCGTGCAGGCGGAGACCTTCTGCCACCTCTACAAGGTGGACACGGCAAAGCTAAAAGAGTACTCTGAGTTCCTGAGCAACCTGGAGAAGGACCCGGAGGACAGGCTCCCTGAAATGGAGACGGAAGAGAACGTGGTGGAAGAGTACAAGAGGAGGACTAAGATGTTCAACAGCAAGAAGGGGTCATCAATGAATAAGATGCTTGTGGAGATCAACAAGGAGGTGATGGAGTCTTCGGGTGCTTCCTCCCCTAAGAAGACGTCGTTCGTGACCACGCCCAAGCCGCATCCTTTCAGGAGGAGCGACGTAGGCTTCGGGGACGTCGAGGACCTTCCGACCGAGTACCTCCAGGACATCCCGGCGGCCTCGGAGAAGGCCAGGCCTGGCAGGGAAAGGAAGGACAGCAAGTCGGACTACGAGGTCGCGGGCCCCGACAGCAACCTCGAGTCCGGGAGCATGTTCGCTAAGAAGCGCGCCAAGAGGGGGACTGCTGGAAACGGGGCGGAGGTGTCGGAGGTTGGGGACAGCATGTTCAAGCCGAGGAGGACGAGCATCAGGAGGGTGAGCAGGAGCGGGGGGGGGGGGGGGGGGGGGGGGGGGGGGGGGGGGGGGGGGGGGGGGGGGGGGGGGGGGGGGGGGGGGAATGGTGTGCTAAAAGCTATGTAGTGTTACAATGAAAAAATTGAATATTATCAGCCCAGATGCGGGAAGAAAATGTCGTTGGTAAATTTACAATGAAAAAGAATGCGGTGACTTACATGTCGTACGTAAGCTAGCGCGGGTTCCCCCCCCCCTTGGGTGGTCGTCGGCAATGTTCTCTCCTCGAATCGAACGA
Organism: Triparma retinervis; assembly: GCA_030267625.1. NCBI lineage: Eukaryota > Bolidophyceae > Parmales > Triparmaceae > Triparma > Triparma retinervis. The sequence goes on from BRXZ01000939.1 coordinate 25,111, forward strand.
TGGCCATTCCGTCCTTCCCCCCTAAATGTTACATTCCCCCCCCACCCTTTCGTCCCCGTTGCCAGAGAGAAAAACCCCCAGCTCACTTGTCGAACGTGACCCCCACCCTGATCCCGTTGGTGCTGACCAGTGATATCCCCGCGCTGATCTTCGGCTTGAAGTCCTTGATTTTCGTGAACGTGACCTTCTGCATGAGGAGCGCGAACATGACGTTCCCCTCGACCATTGCGAGTGTGTTGCCGATGCAGGTGCGGGAGCCGTAGCCGAAGGGGAGGTAGCCGTGCTTGGCGGAGTTGTCGGAGATCTTGAGGTCGGCGAAGCGGTCGGGGTTGAAATCATTCGGGTTTTCCCAGACGTCGCCGTCGCGGTTCATGAGGCAGAGGGGCACGAGGGCGGTGGTGCCCTTGGGTAGGGAAAGGCCGCCGTCGCGGAGCTTGACGTCTGTGACGGTGGTCCGGTTGACGAAGGGGATCACGGTGTAGAGGCGGAGGACCTCCTTCATGACGTTGGCAGTGTAGGTCATCTTCTTGGTGTCCTCCGGCGTGATGTCCGTGCGGTCTCCCAGGACCTCCTTGACCTCGGCCTTGACCTTCTGCTGGACTTCGGGGTGCTGGGCGAGCATGTAGGCCATGTAGCAGCCGAAGAAGGCGGTAGTGTCGTGGCCGGCGGAGAGGAGGGTGGTGAACTGCTCGTACATCTCGGGGCGGGAGAGGTTGGCGTCGAGCATTCCCTTCATGGGATCCTCGTTCTCGGGCTTTCCCTCGGCGCGGTCGGCGAGGCGCTTCTTGATGAGCTTCTCGATGTGGACGTGCATCTTCTTGACATCCTTCTTCAGCTGCTTGATTCTGGGGATGAACGACCAGACGGGGAGGCCGAGGACAATGTGCTCCCCGATGATGGCAGAGCCCTTGGAGACGGCGTGGTTGATCCACTGGGCCTCGGAGTCGCTCTTGTAGTCGTGGCCGGCGGCAAAGTAACCAAAGACGCGGAGGGCGAGCATGTGGAAGAACTCCTGGAGGTCAATGGTGGAGCCGTCGACGGGGCGGAGGGTGGTCTCGATCATGTCCTGCGTGGTCTCGACCATGTAGCCGAGGTAGTTCTCCACCCCGCTGCGGACAAAGTACTTTGCTAGGCAGGACCTGTCCTGCCTGTGCTTGGAACCGTTGCTGGTAACTAGTCCCTCCCCAAAGACGATGGCAAACTTGTTGGAGTAGTCGCTGCCCTTGACAAAGGTCTTGGTGTCTGTGAGGATCTGGCGGACGCACTTGGGTTCCATGACTACAACCATGGGAGTATTCCCGGGCCAGAAGGAGAATATTTTCCCGTGCTTTCTACGCATACCAGATAGGAATTTCATAACCATGGGAGCTTGAGGGTGATAGAGTTGTCCGATCTGTGGTGGGGGAGAGGGAGATAGGGGTTGGATTAGGCGATAAGGGGTTGGATTAGGCGATAAGGGGTTGTATTAGGCGATAGGGGCGGCATTAGCCGTATTCATTAACACAATTTGACTTCACTAACAG
>BRXZ01000981.1:0-15072 GCA_030267625.1 Triparma retinervis
CCCCTTCTCCTCTAACCCCCCTTCTCCTCTAACCCCCCTTCTCCTCTAACCCCCCTTCTCACCTGCTGGTTGCGCACTTCTTCTTGCACTCGGGTATGCATTCCGCTCTCCCCTTCTGCTCGTCCCCCTTGGGCTTCGTGCACTCGTACATGCAAGCGCTGACACAGGATGTGTACTTTGGGTCAGTCTTTGTGCCCTTCTCCTCCTTTGCTGAAGATGGGAGGACTGCGAATGTGTAGGTAGCGGTCAGGGAGGATAGGATTGAGCCGATAAATTTGTTGCGAGAGGTAGCGGCTTTGTTGTCGGCTTTGTTGTTGTTGTTGTTGTTGTCGGCTTTGTTGTTGTTGTCGGCTTTGTTGTTGTTGTTGTCGGCTTTGTTGTTGTTGTTGTATTGGTCCTCAATTTTAGCCATTACTCTCGTTGATGACCACGCGTGTGTCTTTTGTTGTCTTTTTATTTCATCTCCTTGGCATCTTTGGCTATTTATATTGTTAGATGATGATATTGACGGTGTAAAAGAGGAGGATTGTAGTGCGGTTATTAGTAAGATTGTGTAAATGAGGAGTAGCATGATAGCAGTTCAGCACCCTTTTCCCCATGAGCTCTGAGGGCCCTCCCTCTTGCCCTCTCTCAGAGGGAAGAGGGGAGGGCAAGGGAGGGCAAGAAAAGAGAGAGAGGGGCCTCATTTTCATCAAAAATCAAAGGCATTTCTCAAAATGAGACACCGCTTCCTCCCATCCGTCTTCATATCATTGGTAATACTAATATGCATCGGCTTTTACTACAGCAATAACAACAATAATGGATACATGAGCATTTCAGTCTCGGGAGAGGCTGGGGGATATGACTCAATTTCACATAATACCATCTTTAAGTACATTACAAAATACGTTGCTAGTACGGATGAAATGGCGGAGAATGAAGCGGAGGATGAAGCGGAGGATGAAGCGGAGGATGAAGATGAGGAGGAAGATGAGAAGGATGTACGCACAGATGAAACCAAGACCTCCACGGAGGAGGGTGCTAAGGACGAGAGGGCGGGCGGCGAGAGTACAGCTGAAGCAGAAAATAAGCTGACGACCTTGATAGTCGCCGGCTTCCAAAAGTGCGGCACCTCCGTAATGGCAACTTACCTGAGCTCTCACCCTGAGATATCATTCAGCAAGGTGAAGGAGGTGAGTGGTTTTTGACGATACAAACTGCGCAAAGATTAGTTCTCACTGCTGCAAACGTCGTCGCCCCAATTTACTGACTCTCCCCCACTCCCCCAAGGTCCACTATTTCGACAGTGAGAAAAAGTTCGCCAAGGGTATTGAACTGTACGACCAACACTGGCCGTCTGGCGGGTTGAAGGAGGTGGGACATCATGATCGTGCTGAAAGTCGAAGGCGTTGCAAAAAGAAGCGACTCTCCGCGGTTTTCCTTACCCCCTCCCCCCTCCCCCCCCTCCCCCCCCCTTCCTTAGATATCCAGCCACACCGCCGGCAAGGACGACAAGGTGGTCGTCTCCGTGAATAGTCACTCCTACATAGACTCAGGCGTTCGCGCCGAGGCAACCCCCTACTACGTGTCCTCCGGCCTCGCCTGCTCCCACATAGCCTCCACCTTCTCCTCCCCCTCCAACGACTACAGGCTTGTCCTGATGCTCCGGGACCCGACCGACAGGGCCTGGAGCGAGTACAAGATGCAGATGAGGAGGCTGGACGACCAGGACTCCTTCCTGGACGCAGTCGCCCGGCACGCGGACAACTTGCTGACGTGCTTCTCAACGTACATGCTCAACACGGTGCTGGTGAAGGACAAGAGGAAGCGGAAACCAGGCTTCCGGGGGTGCGTACACAAGGACATCACGAGGAGCAGCGCCCGCTACAGGAAACTCGAGTCGGCGCTGTGGAAGATGATCAACAAGTTCAGGGTCAAGGACGACAAGGAGGGGGCGATAAGGAAGACCAAGGAGTGCTGGGTGGCGAAGAAGGACGGGGACGACGACGGGTTCACGAGCGCGCTGGACTCCATCACCATGATGTACGTCGAGGAAGAGGAGGAGATTGATGAGCTCCTGGTGGGACAGGTGCCAGGCGGGACGGCGTTTAGGGTGAGCTGCCTGGGGCCGAAGTTCCTGGAGAGGCTGCCCAAACCGGAGGAGGCGTTCGGGTCGGACTTCGAGGAGTGGGAGAAGGTGAGAGTGGGGGAAGAGGGTGGGGGGGGGTTGAGGGGGCACGAACGCTGTTGCCCTCAAACTAACAAGCGGAACGCATCACGAACGCTCCCCGATCCTGCGCAGTGCCTGGAGTCGAACCGACCCACGATGTTATCGGGCCCGTTTAAGAAGGATGGGAGTTTTGACGTCGGCAAGGCAACGATTGATGAGGTAAGAATGGTTGAGGGCCAAGGAGACGAGTTCGTCAGTCACTCGCTTCGCTCGCCGCTTCGCTCGCCGCGTCGCTCGCCGCTTCGCTCGCCGCGTCGCTCACCTCATTCGCACCCCCTTCCCCCCGCCCTACAGTTGACCGAAGTGGTGAAGCTGTGCTACCGCATTCCAATAAAGGGGATCCAGAGGCAGTTCTTGTATAGAAGCATGTTCGCGCCGCAGATAAGGCGGTGCGTGGAGGCAGGGATAGAGGAGGTGAGAATGGACGGAATTCGGAGGACTGCAGTAACGACGGTGTCAAGGCGGGGGGGTGGAGATGGCACCTTAATTGGTCCACTAACGCAACACCCTTCGGTCGTAACAGGATAAAATCTACATCGTGGACGATGTGGAGTTTAGGGAAAATCCTGGCAAGGTCATGGACGATATTCACGAGTTTGCGGGGGTGAAGCCCTTCACTTACGCGATCGCGGGCAAGAATAAAGAGATAGAGAAGGCCTTCGACCAAGCGTTCCCAGCTTTCCAAAAAATAACGGGGTGGAGGCTGGACGGGAAGGGTTTGGAGATGCCGTCGGACTTGCGAAAAAGAGTGCAAGAGGTGAGAAGGCGAGGGGAGAGAACACGAAAGCCCACCCACAACTGACCATAGCGTATTTTCCACCGCCAGTTCTTCGCTCCTTTCAATGGCGCCCTCGTGGATTACCTCAACAGCGGCAATTTCAAGGGTACCAAGCTGCTCAATTTTGCCTCGGACTTATAGAAGGGGTGTAACCTAACCACCCAAACCCCAAACTTTTGTTTTTCCAAAGTGGCTTGTTGTTTGTTAAAATGTCGTGTCGCTGACTAGCAGAGCCTTCCACAGATCCTGCAGTCCCGTGAGCACGTTCCCCCCCAACCCCCAACCCCCCACCCCGACCCCTTCCCCCACATAATTCCTACCTCTTGCCCCCCCTCCCCCTGACCTTATCCACCATCCTCGAAAGCAGTGAGCTCTTGCCCCTACTAACACCCCCGTTTTCCTTCTTATCCTTCTCCTCCTTTTCTGACTTGTCCCCGGCCCTCAGTTTCAACCCGTTAAGGTACAGGTACAATACGCCGCTACCCTCCTCGTACACGTAGCTAATGTCCTTGGGGGTCACCCCGACGCCAACGCAGGCGTCCAGCTGGAGGTGGATCGAGTACGTCGATACCTTCTCGACGTCGCAAGGGGGGGGGACGACGTAGCTTTTTCCGTAAACCTTCTTCATGAGGTCGTGGTAGAGCTCAATGTTTTTGTGAATGAGGCGGGTCTCGTGCCCTGCCTTGCTATCGCTGGTGCACATAAGCTCAACTTCCTTTCCCGACGGATGGACCTCGAAGTCAACCTCCGAAAGCTGGGGGAGGCGCGCGGATACGCAGATCCCGGCCATGACGTCGTGGATTTCCATCTGGGCGTCCTGCCAAGAAGCGAAATCGTGGCACAACTTAAACTCCTCCTGGCTCATCTTCTCCTCATCATCGTCCCCGATACTCACTACACCATCCTCCCCGTATACGGTAAAGTACTGCGCGGCAATGGTGTCCAACCAAGTCTGATTGCGTGCCTCCCTATGGGCCAACCTCTGGTCCTTGATCTGGTAACTCCTAGCGATCCTTTTGTCGTGGCTCTCCTTCGCCTCGCACTCCTTGGCGTGCTCACTCTCCAAGCCGCGCTGGATCTCCATGGCTTTCGCAAAGTCCTGCTTCTCAATCTTCTCCTGGGCAGCCTGGGCCATCTTCTCGGCCTGCGCGATCCTCTCGGCGAGGACAGCGTCCTTCTCCTCCCTCATGCACCGCCTCGCGAGCTCAATGTCTTTTTCCTCCATTTTCTTCTCCTCCTCCATGACTTCCCTCTTCACCTCGTCCTGGTGGTGTTTCGCAAGCTCCATATCCCTCTTCTCCTGCGCCCTCCTGTTATCCTCCTCAAGCTCCTGGTACGCCCTCTCCTCCTGGAGCAGCCTTGATGCAAGGAGCTTGTCGTTCTCTTCCTCCTCGAGCCTCTCCGCGGTTCTCTTCCCCTCCTCCTCCTCCTCCCTCCTCTGCTTCTCTGCAGCCTTCATCTCCTGGCGCTCCACACGACGGGCGTGGATGCCGTCGCGATCGTCCTGTGCGTCCTTCGCGGCGTCCATCAGCAGCGAGCCAAATGATCCGAACGACGGGGCGGCAGTGGCGTCAGACTTTGCCTCTGCAGGGAAATATTCGCTCACCGCAGACTTGTTGTTCCTTATATTCAGCTTCGAGGGGGTAGTCTCCTTCAAACCCTTCTTCCTCTCTATCGGGATACTCCCGGCCTGCTTAGAGAGCTTGCCTGCATACCCAGGGGAGTACAAGGAAGAAGTCTTTGAGGGCAGGAGGGGGGGGGTCGGGGTGAGAGCAGGATTGATTTTTCAGGCAAATGGGTGAATTATCGCCGCGAGCGGGAAAGGAACCTAGAGGTCGCCTTATGGGGGTAGCACTCACCGGCCTAAAGCTGTTCTCTTTATCGGTTATAGTAGGCATTTTTCCTTAACTTGTGAGGTATTCGTTAATTTCGGAAAAAATAATTCGAGGGACCCTGTCCATGACCAGGACGCATTTCATTAGGGAAAAATAACTTCGCGGCACTCTCGTGTCTTACATCGCCTTGATCGACAACCAATTTGCGTAATGAATGTCATCTCAGAGCTCACATCTTCCCAACTGCGAACTCCTACTAAAGATGAAAGGGTTGTTCTTCAACGACAGCGGGCGCTGATTCACCAAGCCCCGCCGCTAAAAAGCAACTAGTCGGGTGTAAAAAATTGGATCTATGGACTACTCACGAGGGGTCTTTCCCCATGTCTGAAACACACAGGCTGTTAGTTAGTTTGGAAGTTTGGAGACTCAAAGACGACGGTTTTTGTCCAAATCTGGACGACTCTCATTTTTTCGTCACATAGCGAGAATAACTCCGAATCGGCCGTCATCTAGTCATGTCGGGTATTGAGGGCGATGAGAGCGAACAGGTGAGCCCGTGGCCCAGAAGGAGGGCTGAAAGCTGACCCCATCCCCTCGTCTCAACTGGCGGGGGTGGATGTGGTGTGGCTCTTTTGGTTGATGATCGCTCCATTAATATGCCTTGCTGACTCACATTTTCCTTCATTCTCCCCGCTCCCCTCCCGGCTCCCCCTCTAGCTCAAGTCTATTGTGGAAACACAGGTTGCTGTCAAGTTGGAAGCTCACGACAACCTATTGTCTCAAATGTCAAGGCAGATGAACCAGATGATTGAAGAGATGGAGGCTCTGCAGGACGTACAGGGTGACCTCGTAGCAGAGGAGAAGGCTGAGGCGAGGGAGATCAGGATGAAACTCAAGAAGGCCAAGGAGGAGGCCCGGAAGAAGAACTCTGATAAGGACGAGGGGAGGGACAGAAATGCGGATGTGGAGGACACCCTCTCGGATCTGAAACAAGAGAAGAAGAAGAAGAAGAAGAAGAAGATGGGTGGTGACAAGGCCAAGAGGAGGAGGTGAGAATGGAATGGAAGGCGTCACAAAACTTTCAATATCAACTAACCAACCCTCGCTTTTCTCCTCCCCAGGACCACGAAGCTGTCCCCCGCCGCGCAGGATAAGAAGCTCTCCATCGAGATGAAGCCAAGGGGGAGGATAGTCGGAAAGGTCGTGGAGCACAACTTTGGGGGGGTCGAGGTTGCCAAGAAAAGGAGCAACCAGAAGTTGACTGAATTCAACGCCCCGAGGTGCGCGACCGTTGGCAAGGGAGGTTTGGATGTAGAGAAGCAGAGGGAGGCCCAGGCCTTGAGCCAGGTCAAGTACCCCCAGTGCCGATCCGTGGTCTACGCCCCCGCAGCTGAAATGGCTGCAAAGGCAATGTCCAAAGGTTACGCAAATAACCCCTTGGATAAGCCTCCAGTCGCCCCGGCCCCTGACACCAAGTTGGAGATCGACTTCGTCCACGGCTACCACAACAGCGGGTTGTACCCAGCCCAGCGCAACAACACATTTTACCTCAAAACTGGGGAAATTGTGTATCCCTCTGCTGCCCTCGTCATCATGTACAACCAGGAGAGCCACACTCAGAACTTTTTTAAGGGGCACTCTGACGAAGTCAGTTGCCTGACCATCCACCCCAATGGCAACTTCGTCGCTAGTAGCCAAGGTGGAAGGTTCCCCCCCATCTTTGTCTGGGATTCGACTAAGAGGTTGGAGGGGGCTAATTTTTTGAGCGATGAGAGCCACCTTAGTACGTTGAATGGCCACGACAATCGAGTGGGGAGCCTGGACTTCGCCCACGATGGGAAGCTCCTTGTTAGCGTGGGGGCCGACGCCTCCAACACCGCGGTGGTCTGGGACTGGAAGGCCGGGGTGGCCCTGACATCTCACTCTTGCGGAAGTCACCAGGTCTTTGACATGCGCTTCAATCCTTACCAGGTTTACGGCTTGCCAGACATGCCCCCGCTGCCCGGGCAGGCACCAAACGAGGACGATGCCATCTACACCCTCACATCCTGCGGGGTAAGGCACATAAAGTTCTGGGTTCTTCTGAGGTCCCAGGACGAGGATTCGGGTGAGATGCGCTGGTACTTGGAAGGCAACAGCGTCAACTATGCTCAGAAGACGACAGTGCAAGACATCACGTGCTTCGACTTTATAGATGATAGCAAGGAACTCTCCATTTTCGACTCGGAGTCGGGAAAGATCACGAGGATCAAGGGCAGCACGGAAAGGTCTCATAGCAGGGTGGTGGCCGGAACCAGTGACGGCGATATATTTGTCTTCAAGCAACCCGAGGTTAAGCTGCGGTACGGCTCTGGGCAAAAGACTCCCAAGCCTTGGTGGGCCATGGAGGATGGGAAGGAGGGAAGCGGCGTCGTCATGAAGAGGTTGTGGGACAGCTTTGCCACCATTGTTGGTATTGTTCCGCACAACGTATCTAGTGGCAACAAGTACATTCTCGCGAGGAGGCAGCGCGAGGAGATTGACAGGCTGACGACCAAGTTGAGGCTGCAGAGCCACAATTCCGACTTGAAGAAGAGGTTGGAGGCCATGTACTACACCGGTCCTGTGGGGCACAGGGGGGGGACTTGCATGATCGCCTTTAACAAGAAGACAAAGCTGCTCATTTCTAGTGGGAGCGACGGCAAGATGAGGGTCTGGGATGCCAATGTCGGTGTGCATGAGAGGGAGTGGGGGGTTGCGACTTCTGGTGGTTTGGAGGACACCGGCGACGAGTACGGCCTGAAGCTCGGCGAGATACTTCACTACGGCGCGGCCGGGCGCTCCATCAGCTGGCCCAAGTCGGGGTCGAAGATGGTCGTGGGTACGTCAACAAATAGCATCTTGGAGGTGAAGTTCGATACAGCTGACAGGTCCCTCGGGCACGTCACGGAGCTCGTTTCCTCTCACTTCGGTGCCCTCTCTGGGATCGCGATGCACCCCACAAAGAACATTTTCGTCACCGTCGGGAAGGACAGGAGTGTGAACTTGTGGCTTGGTGACGGGAACACCTGCGCGTCCCAGGCCAGGTTGTCGGCCCCCGCAACTTCGGTGTGCTTTCACGCCAGCGGAGATTTCATTGCGGTAGGGCTGACGACCTTTGAGTTCGTCGTTTTGAAGGTGGAGGACGAGGGTAACTTCAGCTTCAAGTTGAGGAAGAACTTCCAGAAGCACGTCGCCCCCATCAAACTCGAGGACGCTGACGTTGCCACTACCGACAGGGTCTCGGACGTCCCTGATGATAGGGGTGGCGGGGGGAGAAAGGGTGGCGGGAGGGGTGCCGGCCTCAACAGGAGGTCGAGCAATATTGGAGAGAAGGAGCAGTCTGTGTTTGCTGGCGTCGGCATTGGCAACGAGGCGGTCCTCCCTAGCCACGGCCAAAAGAGGAGGGAGGGTAGGGGCTCTGGGCAACTGAAGGATGAGATAATGGATTTGAAGTACTCGCCGGATGGTGCCAACCTTGCGATCGCCCTGAGAGACAACAACATTTATGTTTATCAAATCTCGAACGCCAGCAACATGGAGGGCGACTACAAGCTGTTGATTGTCATGAAGGGGCACACGAGCATGGTTACTAACCTTGATTGGAGTGCAGACAGCGACTTCCTCATGAGCACCGGTGGGGACGCCGAGTTGCTGTACTGGCAGATCAGGCAGCTGAAGAATGAGAAGAAGGACCCCTCCTTCAGGCCCTGCCAGTTCGCCCACCCCTTTTTGTTGAGGGACATGAGGTGGAGTTCCTGGACCAGCATCTACGGTTGGCCTGTGCAGGGTATCTGGCCGACTGACATCAAGGAGAGCAGCGACCCGGTCAGGGGGGTGATGAGGAGCAACAGGGGAGAGGTATTGTTGGTCGCTGACGACTACGCGAGGGTGAGGCTGCAGAGGTGGCCTAGCCTGCCTGGGGACAAGGTCCGGGAGTACCACGGCCACGCCATGCACTGCAAGGACGCGAAGTTCAGTGCCAACGACGGATCCGTCGTCAGCATTGGGGGGGCGGATTGCACCATCATCCAGTGGAAGCACCTTGACAACCACGGCAAACCCGTGAACTGGGTCAACGGCGTCAGCCCCAGGAGGCCCACGGCTGTTAGAACGCCAAGGAGTACTGCAAACAAGAGCAGGCAGAGGAGGACCACAACCTACCAGACCGCAGTTGCCGCGTCGTCGAGCATGTCCAAGGTGGATGAGGTGACGGAAGTGAAGGCCGACGTGAAGAAGGCCAGGGAGGAGAAGAAGAGGAAGAAGCAGAAGCAGCAGCAGCAGCAGCAGCAGCAGCAGCAGCAGAGGGTGGCGGCGAAGGGGAGGGGGAAGGAGGACGAAACCAGGGGGGGAGAGGTCGTAGAGGAGAAGAAGGACGACGGGGGGGGAGCAAGGGGAGGGAGCAGGAGGGGGAGCAAGGAAAAGGCGAAAGAGGACAAGGTGAAGACAAATTTCCCAAAGAAGGTTGTGGCGCTCTTCGACTACGAGCCTGAAGATGAAGAAGAATTAGAATTCAAGGAGGGGGATGTAATGATGGTTTACAGTCAAGACGATGGTTGGTACAGCGGGAAGACGAAGGGGGGCAAGTCGGGGATACTGCCAGCAAATTATGTCAAAGAAGCATGAAAAGACACAGTTGAAAATGAACATGAACGTCGGGGGGGAATAAGTATTTTAACCCGTGACAATATCTTCGTCGCCGCCAACTTCGCCGTCGTTTTGTTCACGGACATGCGCGAACATACGCGAACGCAAAGAAAAAACCTCATTCCCAACACTTCTTTTTTTCTTGTTTTTTCCTGTTTGTTTATTCAATTGCGCTAAGCGCATCAAACCAATTGTACAACAACCGTCTTACATCTGTCGTATTGGCTCACAAGCTTACATGTCGGAATGGGCACTTTTCGGGGACTCTTCCAGCGAGGAGGAAGAATCCCCCGCACCTCTCTCACCACCTGTGTCACCAACTGTGTCAGTTCCTCCTTCTGACCCACTATTCTCTGTTCGTCCCTCTAATGAGTCATCCGGTGGTCTTGGATTGCATGCCATGGTGTTTATACCTGAGGGGAAGGAGATCCATCGTGAGGGGGCGTTGATGCGCTGTCCCAACGGACAGGCCGCATCTTCCGAGGAGGAGGCGACGGTATTGCACAAGAGGTATATATCAGAACAATTCGACAGGCTCCCTGCAGTTAAGAAGGAGTCGTTCATGTCCCTGTGCTGCACGGCACCCAATTCCTTCGACCCCTCCGACCCCTCCAAGCCCACAACCCATGGAATATTCCAATCCAATTCCGTCCGTCTTTCCGGTCGTGATCGCCTCGACGGTGCTGTCTTCCCAACATTCTGCCGCTGCAACCACTCCTGCCGTCCAAACGTCCGGCACCAGTGGAGGCCCGACCTGCAGGTTTTAGTATTAATCGCTGTGTCTGACATCCGGGCCGGGGAGGAGTTGTACGTCACGTACAACGGGGGGGAGTGGGGGGATAGCTCGGATTGCAGCACCGAGGTGAGGAGGGAGTATTTGATGGAGCACTTTGGGTTCCACTGCATGTGCCCGCTTTGCAAGGAGGGTGACAACGATGCTGGTGGTATTCTGGCCGATGCTGTGCGGGCAGGTTTGGCCATAGAAGGGGGGGGAGGTTAAGAGAAATGAGAAATGTTTGTCTTTGTACCCAGCAAGAGGAGGAAGAGAACCCTTTTACTTTCCACCGCGTCAAATGCTGCCCCTTCTTGTCAATTTGTCAATTTACAAAAGCTTATTAATAATCACATCAAACAGTGTCTCTGATCAGGCGCGAGAGGAGGTGAAGCCTCCTCTCCGAAGGCCTCCTTGACGCTCGTCTCTATTGTCCGGCAAATAGCGGACATTGACAGGCAGAGAGGCTCGTCGCCAAAGGGCTGCTCCATCTGCCGCGCGACTTCATCCAACCCAAAGAATGTGTACGCCACAATCGCGTTGAATGGTGCTGTATATTGCCCCAAGTCTCCTGCCATTGCGAAAGGGGCAAGGACAATATAGAAAATTATGGTGCGGTGGACGAGCAAGGAGTATGGGAAAGGGACGAGGGCTGGAGGGGAGGGAAGGGAGGGGTGGGGGGTTGGGGGAGTGAGTGAGTGAGAAATAATTCTTCGCTCTCATGACTTTCTTATCTTCTTACCTGTAGAAAGACGCTCGCATGCCCCCTGCACAGAGGAGAGATCGTTGAGGTCCTTGAGGATTGACTGTGCTGCTATTGTGTCAATCGTTTGGGTAGCGAGACATCGTTGTACCCATGATGCCGCCAGACGCAGAGCTGCATCTGGTTGATTCTTGGCATTCGCCAGTGACTCATGGTGTCCCTCCGGAGCGTATTTAAGGGCATCGACAACGGCATCGGCCGGATACGAGGGGTTGGGTGGCTTAGGATGACCCGAGAGCCAAATTCCCCGAAGCTGCCCCCGAAGGAGGTGAGAGTGGCAGACACCAAGGGAAGAAATGATGGAAGCTATCGAACGAGATGTGGGGGATTTAGGGTTGGTTTCATCAATTTCTATGCCGGCAACCCCGACATCATCTATTGAGACCTCGCTGCCAAGAAAGGTGAGGCACGTCCGTGCGAGGTTCCTCGTACAAATTACCTGTGCCCCCCACTGCTTCCTCCCCTCCCACCAACGCTCATAACAAGCGTTATTGCGAAAACCAAGGAAAAGGGAGATAGCTACGCCCAGCGCCGTGAACGGCGTGAACGCGAAGAATGGATCATCGTCGGAGTGGACAAGGTAGGCGGCCAAGCCAGTTAGGCAAGCAAAGAGAACCTTTGGGAGGATGGCCACCAGGATAGAACCATGAATCGCGAATGTTTTCTCGAAGAATGTGGGGTGAGGACGGACGATCATAAACTAGGGGGGGGGGTCGGATCGGGTCGGTTGCCACCTTTTGAGGCCAATTTTGTTGGGTTTTGTGGTGGTGGTCCCCCCAACAACAACAAACGAAAAATCCAATCGCTTTTAAATTTCTTTAAAATGTATGTGCGATATAATCCAACAATAAATATGTTAGAAAAAAAGATTAATAATATTTAGAGATAATTCTGAGAAGTTCAAAAATTAAATTTGAGAATGTCTCGAAATAATAATTTGTGTACAAATAACATCATTAAAAGTGGTAAGAAAGAATCAATGAGTATTTTAGATACTAAATATGAAATTCAAACTTCAAAGCCTCTTCAAAAATATCCAATATGGTATTATTGTAAAAAAAGTGAAACAGAGTGAGATATACAGTATCATTGTAAAATCAAATTATGCATTCAAACATCAAATCAGGAAGGTTTTCAAATTTCAAATTTTGTCCTTTTTCGCCTTTAAAGGTTTTCGCCGTTTCAGGGGACTTTGTTGGGTAACCACCGCGCGTTTCTACCGCCAAAATTACCCAGAAATACTGCCTGCATACATTGGCCATTCATTTCCCCGCACGAAACCCTCGCTAACTTGAATCCATGACTAAGAAAAAGGGATCAAAGAAGGGAGATGGACTCCAAAAGGACCCTACGGCACATAAAACTAGGTCGGAGCTCGGTTAGTAATCTCGAGAGGATCTTTCACCATTCACTGTGTCAATCTGACCCCCCCCTCCCCCCCTCCCCCCCTCCCCACCCCAAAGTCACTCACTATGCCGCCCAGATCTTCTCCATTCCGTACATGGAACACAACCGACTCACTCACTTTTGGACGTTGTATTTTGTCCTCCTCCTGGACATGCTTCTCCTCGTCCTCATCCTGGCTCATGACTTGTCCCTCGAGGCCCTTCCCTACTTCAAGCTTTCCCTTGAGGCAAGGTACAACAACGTCGTCATGATGGCGAGGTCCTTAAACTTCGGGGCGTTTGGGTACGTGCTTGGGGGGGACGATGAGTGTGGTTTTCCCTCCGTTCGCTATGACTACAGTGACTTGGCTGGCTGCTCGTCTCCTCCCATGATGAGGACGTGCAAGGGCTACCACCTTGATGCTTCCGAGAGCTCCCTGTTCGCCGACATATGTTCGACCTGCGGTCTGTCCTTGCCTTTGGCCTTTAACTACACCATAGCGCATGCATGCTGTACGCTCCTCATGTGGAAGTTTATATCGCGCCGCACCGACAAGCGGATAGACAGTCAGCTGAACAAGCAGCTTTCGGCGTTGGTTTCAACATTTGCAGTGTACACGGGCCTGGAGGCCCAGAATTTCACTGCCAAATGCGGCTCTGCCATTTCTTCATTTTCAATCCCTGCCTTTTCAAGTCACAGCAGTTCCTCCTCACTTTCTTATTGCGCCGAGGTCATGGGTTTCTCCGTCACCATGTCGGTCATTACATTGGTGGTGGTTATAACTACCCCGTCAGTGCCGCCGAAGGAGCGTAAATCTGCAAAGGCCGAGGCACTCTCCTTCAAGCAGCTCGCCAAGTCAGGTGGCAAGCTTTTCGAAAACGTCAAGTCTTCCAAGGACGCGCTCTCCAAGAAGTCTGCTGAAGCGTACAAGAAGCGCAGCCTGTCAAGATCCCGAGCTAGCGCTCGAAGTAATAATAGCGGCTCGAAACCCTACGAGTTCACAGGTGAGAATGGAAATGCAGCGATGACAAAGAAAAATGGTTTGGCGTGCACTTTGGTAACAAGACGCTTCCTCCCCTCAACCACCACCGCAATTCTCACGCATTATTCCAACCCCTCTCGCTCGCTCGTCGCAGAGGTGAAGGCGTTCTCCTTTGACTGATTCCATTATAATAAATCGCCAAATGTTGATGTATGTTATTGTTGTTGGTTTGAGCATAATAACATCAGGTTCTCTAAATAGCCGCTAGCCCTGCCCCCCCTCCCCATCCTGCACCACCACCCCCCCCGGCTCGCTACGCTCGCGGCCACTCAAATCTTTTCCACCTTATCCTCAAACCCGCTGTGAGAGGCGACACCGGGTGGCATGGCACCTTGGACCCTAGCAAAGTTGCTCGTCCCCCTATTGGCCCCGAAGTACGTTTGTTGCGTGCTGGGAGTGTGGGTGATGCCCATGGCCTGGTTCTGGACCTGAGCCTCCACCCTCTCGAGCATCTTCCCGATCCTCTTCTTGACGTGATCGAGCTGGACCGCAGTGCCCTCTATCTCCAACACCTTGCGCGCCTGGTCGACGTGCATCTTGGTGCCCGTCACCCTCTGCATGCTAATGATAGTTGCCCCCTTCTTCCCGATTACGATACCCACGTGCGCCCCGAGCTCAATCTCGTCAAACAAAATCTCATTCTCGTCGAAGTCCGTAAGATCCGGCTCCCCTGGAACGTCGTTGAACCACTCAGTGTGCATGGGGTCCCCAGGCCTCGGCCTGCACCACACCTTGGTGGTCCTGTCATTGCTGGCAGTTGCGATGGAGTGGCCTGAGGGGTGCCACTTCATGTCCCAGATGGCCATGTCGTGCGCGAAGGGCACCCTCGCCGCGGGCTCCTCGCTCCCCTTGGGCCCGACATTCCAGTAAAGGAGGGTCCCGTCCATCCCGCCACTGGCAAAGACCGTCTCAAATTGAGGGTGCCAGGCCAGACTCGTGACCTCCTTGTAGTGGCCCTTCAAGGAGCAGAGCTCCTTCATCTCCCTAATATCGTAAAGCTTAATCATCTGGTCCCTACTCGCGGTCAGGAGCCAGTTGCCATTGGGGGACCAAGCCACCTTGGTGACGGTATTCTTGTGTCCATACAGGGTGGCGAGGTTGGAGCCCGACCTTGGATCCCAGAGTTTTACGAGGTTGTCCTGTTGGTGGAGGGTTGAGGAGAGAGAGAGAGAGAGGGGAGGGGGGGGGGGTTAGGGGGAGTGAAGGGTTGCATGGCGAAGTGAAGCATGGCGAAGGGTTGCATGGCGATGAAATGGTGTGTGCCAATGCATGATTGCTCCTCCCCACCCTTCTCTGCTCTCCCTTCTCACCTTCCCCCCGCTAGCGACTACCGAGGCCCCCGGGTGCCACTCGCAAGTTTTCACGTCCCACCCGTGTCCCGCCAAGTTCCTCTCTAGCTTCTGGGTCTCAAAGTCAAATATATTCACCGCCCTGTCGTCCCCGCAGGTAACGAACTTGTTGTCGGATGGCGCGAAAGAAACGGCATTGATCGACGTCTGGTCGTGCGCGTCGAAGGACACGACGGGGGCGATGGAGGTCGTCCAGTACTTGAGGTTCCCCCTGCAAGCGGGAGGAAGGAGGAGTGATGCGTAAGAGGGTTAGAAGTGGGCGGGGATGTG
>BRXZ01000984.1:12856-26535 GCA_030267625.1 Triparma retinervis
CCCCCCCCCCCCCCCCCCCCTCCCACCCTATTCGACCCTTTAAAGCCTACTGGAATCAATTCCATCATCTTTCATGGCCACATCGCTCCCCCTCTCATTCGCACTAGCTGCAGGCGCAGGCGCTGGCGCAGGCGCCGGGGCTGCAGCTCCTCCTACGTTTCTATCGCTGCCCCCCAAGCCTCTGCTGCTGCCCCCCCCCAAACCCCTTCCGCTTCCTCCGAGAGGGTTCCTAGTGCTGTTCTGCTTTGGTCCCAATCCTGTCCTAGTACTAGGTCGTTTGTCAACCTTTCCGAACTGCTTCTTCTCCTTGTTCATTGAGATGACATTCTTGGCGAGCCCCTGGAACTTGCTGACTCCCCCTCCCTTCTTCAGCTGCCTTATCTCGTCCTGCTGAGCCTTGATGAGCTTGTCCTTCTGAGCCACGTTGCCCCACATTTTGTTGAGCTCCTTCTCGAGGTAGTCCATCTTCTTCCCGTCGGCGTCGCTGATGCCGCTTGTGGCGTTCGCGAGAGGGTTCTGGTCAAACACCAGGCTGCTATCACGCGGTATGCCATCATCATCCTCGACGACCTTGCCAAGGTTCAGGCAAGGCATTCCCAAGAACGGCTTGTCAGGGTAGAATGCTGTCCAAAGCTCGGTGGCGAGCACCCACATGAAGTAGACGAGACTCGTGCAAACGAGGATGATGATGAAGTAGGTTAGGCCCTTCTTGTAGCCTCCCGCAAGTTGACCGGACTCAAACATGATACCACTGAGGTTGACGATGATCGCACTGAAAAGCAGGGAGCTCTCAACGGTGTTGTAGTTGTGCAAAAAGCTGAGTTCGACCTTGGGACCCATGTGGATGAGGCTCTCCCTACCCAACTTGGCCGCCTTGGAGCGCTGGTTCTGCGACTGCATCATCTTAAGCTGCATCAACTTCATAGACGTCACCTCGTCAATCATAGCGGAGTTCTTGTCCACAATCTCAACGTACTCGGACGTCGACATGTAAGGAGAGTATTTGACTTGGATGGCGTAACTCACAATAATCACCAGGAGCGTCATACTCAACATAAAGAGGGTGTTGCTCCTGAAGACTAGGCTCGTCAAAGCGATCATGAACTTCCTGAAGAGTACCAGCAGGATCCAGTAGAAGTACTGAGGCTTGTAGTAGTGGTAAAGACGGTGCCACATCTTCCTGAACTTGTAAGTACCACAGGCCTTGAGCTCCTCGTCGGTCTTCCTCGCCGCCTTCATGACCTGGTCCAAGTAGCACGTCATCCTGTTGAAGTAAAGGAGTGTGCCGCAGAACGCAGGGAATCCAAGGGTGTAGAGAGCGAAGGTCAAGTAAGCCCAAGGCTCGAGCTTCTGCTGCATGGAACCCTCCTCGTAACAAATACCGTCGCCGGTGCCGACTTCGGTCATGTACTGGAAGCCATCACTGGGAATGGTTGGCTGGCAGTTGAAGACACTGAGGGTCTTTGTCGTCACGTACAAGTACGTGTAGTAGAAAATAGTCACTGTGGTTCCAAACAGCTTGGGAGCGTGGCTGTGCAGCCTCGCCTTCCTACCCTTGAACCTCTTGAAGCAGTACTTTGCGACGTAAGCGATGATGGCCATAAACATGAGTGCGACAGGTGTGAATTCGACGACCATCCACTTCTGATCGTACGTGAAGTCAGCACCCTGCCAACACTCAGGCGCGGCCAAGTCTATATTCAGATTGAACGCGGACAGCATGTTCCACAAGTCCGTTAGCTCCTGAGGCCAGTCGACGTTCGCAGAGCTGAATATGGCAATCACCTGGAAGTAATCAACACCAATCGTAATGATACCCAAGTTGACTTGGTTCTTGTCCAACTTGCTTCCAATGTAGGCCGCAGTTCCTCCTACGATGAAAATACCGAGGGCAATAACCCAGGGCTTATCGGGGCACTCAGCGCATTGCCCATTGAGCTTGAAAAAGCCAACGTTGCAGTCACTGCACCTCTCGCTCATGGGATCGTATTTCTCCTGACACGTGTTGTTGCCCAAGCAAGCCTCTCCGGGCATGCAGGGCCACATGGTGGGGCAGAACTCTCTCGTTCCCGTAGTCATCTCTTCGTGGCACCTGCTGTCTCCAGGGGTTCCAACCTCCTGCAAAATGTTCCACCAACCCTCGTCGGCTTCAGGGTTGGCCAGGGCATCCCGCTCACAGACGTACCCAGTAAGAAGAGGATCCCCGCATTCGGCACAGAACTCATCGGTCTTTCCGTAGGTTCCCACCTTGCACTCGACCTCCCACCTGTCGAACACCTCACTTTCACTGAAGGCAACCTCAAGGGTCACATTCTTGACCCCGACAGTTGTCACGGTGCTACTGGCACATTTGATGTAAGGCTCGTTGTCGAAGATTGGGTCGTCGTTGGTCCAGAAAGCATTCTCGCAGGTCTCGTTGGCAATCATCAGCTTGACGTTGGTCCTGAAGGGCCCGAAGTTCTCGCCAAAGATCCTGAGTTCCTCCCCACCACTAGCATCTCCGGCCCTGTTACCGACGATGAACTCTATGACAGGCTTCGCGTAGCTGAAAGTCTTTCCGTGACCAGGAATAGTCACGCCGTCAACAACCCTGTCCTCAGTGGTACTCATCTGTCCATCCAGATTCACCGTCATGTGCAAGTCACTTCCCCAGCCCTTGGGGACTTTGCAGACAATCTTCTCATGTTCCTGACTCACGATGGTGCACTTGTTACAGTAAGTGTCGTCACAGGTGTTTGGCATCCTCTGCATGTCGATGGGGTCACTGGGGTCGTATTTAGGATCATGGAACGTGACCTCGGCCCCAAACTTTCCAAAGCTGGTTCCGGTCAAGGTTATCTCATAGCCTCCCTCCGTGTTAAGCATCTGCCCTTCGGTGACGTTCCAGTAGTAGAGGACCGGGGGTTTGTAGCTGAAGCAAGCCACGGCGTCCCTTCCGCCGCAACTAACTGTACCCCCGTCGTTTGTCGCCTCCTGCCCTCCGACGGTAAGGACCAGAGCCTTCTCCGTTCCTTGTCCCTCAGGCACGTAGAAAACAATCTTTTCGTGGCCCCATTCCCCCGGGTTGGGTCCAGGGATAATATCGGCGATGGTCACGGGAACATCTCCCTCCTTCACTCCGTCCGAACCCGTCTTGCCCTCCAGGACCAGACTCCACTCCTTGTCAATGACACCAAAGTTTGTTCCGACCAAGGTAATCTGCTCGTTACTATCCCTGCCCCCCTTGGTGTCACTTACCAAGTCCACACCGCCGGTAGTGCTGCTTGTCGAGGTAATGACAGGCGGGAGATAGGTGAAGGTTTGAGCAGTATTGACCTGTCCCTGCACATTAACAACGAAAGGAAGGTCCTTCCCCTGCCCTGCGGGAACGTCGAATTCGAGGGAAGTGTGATCGTAGCTGATGATAGGAACGGCATATCCTCCAATTGTGAGCACCGGTCCAACTGCGGCATAGTCGGGAATATCAGAGTCTCCAAAGTTGTTTCCGTCAAGAGTGACGGGAGCAACACCCAAGACAGTTGTACCCCTGGTCCCGATATTGACCAAGGAAGACAGATCATCGAAAGAAGGGATCTTGTAGTTGAAGACGAAGCTCGAGCTCGTGGTGCTCTGGCTCCCAACGTCAACAGAGAAAGTCTTTCCTGCGCCAACTCCCTCCCCAATGGTACCGACCAGCCTATCGTGGCCCGTCTCAGTCAGATCGAGGTCGTAACCACCGTACTTGACATTCATGTCCAAACCAAAGTTGGTTCCAGTGAGAGTAACTGTTTTTCCTCCACTCGTGACATCCTCCAGAGGGGCCGATTCCACGTCTGACAGAGTCGGGGCGTCGTAAGTAATGCAGGGCCCGAAAGTGCACTCATTACAGAATTCAGTATGGCACATCATACTGATTTTCGAGGTCCCCACCTTTCTCACAACAACGCTCTGGAGAGTATCCTGGCCCTGAGGAAGGGCGCAAGTGAACCTCTGGATCTTCTCGTTGGTATTGACCACAATGTGGCCAGGCTCTCCCTCGCCTGGGTCGACCATTTCTATTTGAGCCATATAGCCTGCCCACGTGGCACTCGGCTCCGACAAGGACGTGGGGTTCTGCTCCTCAGTCAAGACATCAGGGTCATCGTAGTCAATAACGCAAGCAACCGAGGGGGTGGTGTACACCTTGGGCTCGGCCGAGTCGTCGACGTACAGACCCCTCTCGTGGTTGTACACGAAGGCCTCAATGAGTTTAACGTCAGTTCCACAGTACTGGCACAATATCTCGATCATCCCTCCACCGCCAGTGGACGCAGTTTCGCCATCGAGCAAGCCGTTGTACAGGACAACGGGGTTGCCCCTCTTGAACTCGTACTCGTTACTAGGAGTGCCATCGGACCACTCTACGCGAATGTAGCCTTCGTAAGCGTCAGTGTAGCAGTTCAGCTCACTGTGTCCAACAACATCACAGGGCAGAGTCGTGTCCTCAGCGACGCCGTCGATCCTCATCTTAACCACGGGCCCCGTACTGAAACTGCTACCAAGGATGACAACCCTCACTCTGCTCTCATCGGGGGGGACGAGATCGACGCTGTGCACGCTGCTAATAACAGGATACTTGTAGTCGAAAAGCATGGAGTTGCTCATTTGACCTCCGACGTCCAATTGGATTTCCAAGTCGCGTCCAATTCCAGCAGGTAGCATGAAGTACAAAGTGTCTTGGACACCGCCCAAGACGATCTCAGTGTCCTCGAGGGGCACACCACCAAAGGTGATTCCGGGCTTGGTAAAGGTTCCCAAGTTGGAACCGGTAATAGTCACAAGGATGTTCCCATCGGTAGTGTACTGGTTGGGTGTCACGGCGTCAATGACTGGGGGCGCGTAGCTGGAGATAGGCACGGGCCCGGTGGGGTCGAAAATAGACTCCTGGCCGGAAATCATGACGGACCACTTGGACTCAGCCCCGACTCCCTGGGCAGTCTTACACACTATAGAGGTGTGGCTAGCCACGGTACAATCCTGCGCGGTATACTCGTGCAGGTTGGGTCCGTACTTGACCCAGTCGATAAAGTCGTCGGAGTAACCAAGAGTTTCAGAATCCCCTGTGGACGGCCCGAAGAAATCACCAGTAATGGTGACTAGCTGCCCACCGTAGTTGCTGAGGCCATCAACATCAACAGGAGCTTCAGCTTGAAGCGCGCTGATGACGGGGCCCTGGTACCCAGTGGTAGGCTCCTCACTATCCTGACCGTCAACCCTGACGCTCCACATCATCTCATCGCCAGCTCCTTCCGCAGTGTTACACGTGAGAGTCTGGTGGGCGACGGAGATGACGCAAGACTCACTGATGTCATCATCAGCAGTATCATGAACCCTGAAAACGATGGCATTCTCGCTGTCCTTCTTGTACGTTACAAGTTCCACCTTGCTAATGTCCGTTCCGAAGTTCCTTCCGAGGATAGAGATGGCCTGGTTACCCCTAGTATCTCCGTAGACGAGCTCAGGGTTGGCGGCCGAATTCATGTCGTACTTGGTTCCAAGACCTTCGTAAAAAGCCACGATGGGAGGAGCATAGCTGGACCCAAGGCAACTTCCTTCCGTCTGCCCCCCAACGCAAGGAGTGTAGGGGACCACGGAGGAGGACCCTCCGATATCTATGGACCAGCTGTGATCCTTACCAGTACCGGGCCCAGTGAAGCAGGTAATGAAAGTGTGCTTTGTACTCACGACGCAACCCTCAGCAGTGTAAGCATTGGGATTGGAGGCGGGCCCATAAGTGACAGTAATGAATCCATAGTCGGGGTCGCTTCCATCAGGAAGAGTCGCAAGCTTGGGGCCAAATTGTGTTCCTTGGATGTAGACAACCTGCCCGCCCATTGAAGAGGCACGGTAAGTTCCCGGTCCAGAGACACCTGTGATGGTTGGGTTCATGTAAAACCAGGAGTCGCATACTGTCGAACTATCGCGGACACAGGCGTAATCGGGAACCGAGCTTTGCTCACCAACGGTAAACCTCGCGTGCAGGTCAGTGCCCGATCCAGCGACAGAGTTACAGAACCACATGGTGTGGCCGTTGTTGTTGGCGGTTTGGGCGGGCTGGCAACCAGTAGCAACGTACTGGTTTCCAGAGTCGAATTGTGCTTGCGTTCCGTACTCGACCGTGGGACAAGCAAGGGACGTCCCTGGGCACTCTCCCGGGAGGGCACCACCAAAGTTGCTGCCCATAATCTCAATCCTTTCACCTCCCTCGGTGCTCAGTCCCTCGCTGGTCCAAGACGAGCCCTTCCTGACCCTGACCTGATCAACGAGAGGAACGGCGTAGTTCGTCGTGACATCGGTGAACTCAGGAGAGATCTGGCCCTTTACAGCGACGCTCCATTTGTGACCAGCACCAACACCAACGGGGGTGGAGCACACCACTTGGTTGTGAAGGGCAGTGGTGTGGGTGCAAGGTGCCGTTGTGTATGGCCCATAACTTGCGGTAACGACAACAGCATTGTCGCCGTCAGTAGAGCCGTCAGGTCCAAAGTCAGTTCCCGTGATGGTGACAAGAGTGCTTCCGGTGGTTGGGAGGTCAGTGCAAGAGGAAGCTGATCCAAGGCAGCCAACTTGCGTTATCACGGGCTGCTTGTACATCTTCGTTCCACCGAGGAGTCCTCCAGAGTCGGTAACTTCGATCTCCGTGCTGCAACCCACAGTACCAGTGGAGTAGGGCACGGATATATCAACCTTCACTGCGTAGGGCCCCCCGGCCCCCGACGCAGTCTTGCACTCCACAATATCCTGTCCAGGCTTGTTAGCCAATCTGTTGATCGCACAGTCAGCCAGGTCCTCAATCGATCCGGAATCTTCGGACAGGTGCAAGGAGGCAGAAACAGTAATGTCGCCATCGGACGAGAGTCCAGGGTCTTGAGTCACGCGAGTCGGAGTGGGGATGAGATTCGTTCCGACGATGTAAATAGTGTCGCCACCCAAAGTGGAGAAAATGGAAGTGAAACCGGAGTCCCCAGCAAACGTGGAATCATAAACGTTGGAGACAGTGCAGTCGTCAACGTTGTTAAGGTTGACAGTGACTGTTCCCGAAGCAGTGGACGATTGAGCGTCATTACAACTCAAATCACACACTTCCACGGTAATACTGTAAGACCCAACAGCCTCGAAGTCGGAAGTACCCGAATTCGTGCTTAGCTCACCGGTGTTTTGATCAATCTCGAAGATAGCATCTCCTGATGTGATGGTATAGACGAGGCCGCAGTTATCCCTGCAATCGGCGGATCCAATCGCATCAACAAAGTCAGGATCCGTGGCTGCGATAAAACCAACCGATCCAACGTAACCCTCAGCCATGGAGAATACCTGGTTGGGGGTAACGACAGGTTCCTCTGACTTGTCATTGACCTGAACAGTGAGAGTGGCGGTCTTCTCGACGGACCTATTGGACCACTTGACAGTGTACGAGTAAGACGAAGTAGTCTCGTAGTCAAGGGAATTCGCAGTCTTAAGTCGGAGGACTCCAGTCTCCGGAACAATTTCGAATGGGGTCGAGGGAGGGACAGGATCGAAGGTGAAGGGGCCACTCTGGTCATCAGCATCCTCGTCAACGACAAAGAGCTTCTGGACCACGCCAGCAGTCACGATATCACCAGCCCCGGCATTCTCATCGACGTAAAGAACAGTGTCAGAGAAAGTTGTGGCTTCGTTGACATCTTGGATGGCGACAGTGAAAACACAAGACGTTTCAAGTGCTGGGTCTCCCGTGTCAGTCACCTTCACAGTTACGGACAAAGTGGGATCGGATCCGTCAGTATTAGCTTCCTTGAGAGCCTCGAAGTCGATAGAGTTCGAGGTTGTGACGAGGTCCTGGTTGTTATCGATGGCAAAATATTGGGTAATAGAAGCGCCCGACGTGATCACGATGGAACCAATGCCAGTCGGGTCGACAATCCTGTCCGAGCTGACGAGGGTTTCTGCTCCTGAGACTTTGAATCCAGCAGATTCGTTCTCGTTCAGCTGGAAAACAAAATCTTCGAGATTGTTACAGACGGGGGGGTTATTGACGGGAGTAATAGTAACTTCGACAGTCTGGGGATCACTGCACGAGGGATTACCGTTGTATCCCCAAGTGTCTACCCCGTCTACTTGGTAGCTCTCGAAAAGTTCACCGCCATCGCAGGCCTTGATAGTCATTCCAATGACGGCACCTCCGCACGATGTATCGTCCCCGAGTTGGACATGGTTGCTAGGAAGGGATATCTGAGGGGATTCTCCAGCATTCCCTGTAATTTCGAAGAAGGTGCTATCAACGTCAGAGCATGTTCCAGTGACGACCGAGGGCCCGGTCACAATCGTGTAAGAAAGTTTACCCCAGTCCTGAACATTGTTGAAGTTGTCATCATCAGATGACCCTCCATCTCCCCTGAGAGTGCAAATGTTGGTGTTGGCCGCTGCATTCCTTGCAACATAGCAGTTCATTGGACTGTCCCAAGTAGGTTTATCGTTCACATCCTCAACACGGATGGTCCAGGTCTTTTCATCAGACCTTCCGGTGCTATCTTGGCAGCGCAGCACAATGTTATATTCATCCATCGCCTCATGGTCGAGTATCGCCTTCGATCTCAACTTGTACGTGCTGGTTTTAACACCTTCAAGAACAGGCACTAATTCGAAAGGAAGGGCATTGTCAACCATAGTCAAGGCGCCGCTCGTTGCGAGATCGCTATCCTTATCTTCGCAGGTAATAACGATGCCGTTATTCTCACTGTTGCTTGAAGGATCGTAGTTGTTAGAAATGTAGGTACCTGAGGGCAAGGTCTCCCACACGTCCGTGGCAATCGAGGTGGAGAAGCCACTAATGACAGGAGGCTCGAAAACGTTGACAAGGGAAATCTCGAGTTCGGTATCAGAGGATTCTCCACGTATGTCCTGGACGCGAATGATGTATTCAAACGGGCCCTCGGTTTCGAAATCAAGGTAGCCTTGAGCGAGGGAAAGGACCCCCGTGTCAGGATCAATTGCAAATTTACTGTTGGGAGTCTCGCTGGTAGGATTTCCCAACAATGAGTACGTATAAGTATCGTCGGCACCATTGTACTTGTCTAGGTCAACAGTGGCCTGCTTAATGGATGAGCAGCTGGAGCAGTCTCCATCGTTGGTCTCGGGATTGTTGCAGGAAGCACACGAGCCGATGAAAAGCTTGAGGACACAAGCGTCGAGGGCCTGGTTTGAGCTTACACCGCATTCGTTGAAGGTCATGTCAATCTTGGTATTGTCGTTGAGTACAGGGGGTTCGTTGGCATCCACCACCTGGACGGTGAGGGTGGTCGTGTCGATTCCTTCTGGTGACTGCCCGTCGCTGACCTTGACGGTCAAACTGAATTGGTTCGTGGCAGCGCTGGGGTTGGTGTTCTCGAAATCAAGCTTGGAGGCATCGGCAATCAATAGGCGTTGGACTTGTGCGTTGTTCAATTCCGCAATATTTTCGTTGGTTTGCATGAGCTTGAAGGCCCCGGTACAGGCTGGCGTGGGCGTGCAGCTCTCAATCGTGTAGGTCAACGTATCAGGAGTGCCAGAAGGTGCATCCTCGTCTGCGACGAGTCGTGAAGGGGGTTGCATTAGTAAGTAAGGATTGCCGTGTTGTGGAAGTTGGGGCGAAGTCTAGGGACGGAACTATCATATTAAGTGTGCTTGTGGCGCTCGCGGCGACATCGTCGTTGCTGCGCTGTTATATTTTTGTCCTTTCTCACCTGTTGCAATGATCATTGGTCCAACGTAGTCAGATCCATCAATCCTTCCATTGGCTCCATCGGCATTGACTGCCGTCTCGAGAACAGAGGCGAAGATGTTACCGTAGGAGTTGAACTTCGGCCTCTCGTTCTGAGGCGTCACGTCGATGGTGATTTGCGCAGTGTCAGTTCTGCGACGGAGGAAGCGAGAGGGGTTGGTTAGTTTAGTTAGAGTTAGGATTGTTGGGGCTGAATTCTCACCTTGGATCCTTGCCCGCTCCGGGAATATCCACCACCTGCATGTTGAGAACGTACTGGCTCTTGACTTCGGCATTGAGAGGGGAGGAAAGCTGAAGAAAGGGGGTAGAGCCGTCACTTGGGTTAACGACCTGGAAAATGTTGCTGTCATCACCCGAGAGGATAGAAAAGGATTTGGGGTCCCCCTCTGGGTCGGCAGCATCAAGGTTTGTGACGCTGGTGGGAGTAAAAGTTTCGTCATTGAGGTCGGCGTACCCGAGAAGCTCAGGGACGGAAACAGTATCATCAGAGAATGAAGGAGCCTCGTTGACGTCACTGAGATAAAGCTTGACTTCAATAGGATCAGCAGACGCCGAACCAGTCACTTGTACGTTGAAGGAGTAAGGGTTCGAGGAAGAGAAAGTCTCAAAGTCGAAGATGTGGCTTCCGCCGTCAAGGAATACAATTCCACTGCAGGACTGAACGGTGAACTTGTCCGCGTCCGCGCCACCAGTAATCGTGAACTCCAGCTGCGACGAGTGAAGCGAGTCGCGAAGGGGGTTGCGTTAGTGTATCGTTAGTGTATAAGTTAAGGATCTCTTCTCTCTTCTGCGCCCCTACGCCGCGACAATTGTTGTCGCGCCACTTTCTTGATTTTATCCATTCTCACCTCTTCATCTCCAGAAGCGTCGGCCTGGATCATGCAAATCTCACCGGATCTGGCTCCAGCAGAGACAAGGCCGGCGATGCGTCCGTCAGGGGTGTTCTCTTCGAACGTACAGACAAGGTCGTAGGCCTGAGGAGGCTCGGCAATGTCAGTAACGTAGATCGTAAGGGTTTGGTCGTAAACGTTTGAAGCCGAGTCTCTTGCGCGAACAGTGAAACTAATGCCCGAGGAAGGAACCATTTCGTAATCTAGGTCAGAACCGCCCGACCTTGTCTTGAGCTCGACATCGTTGCCAACAGTCACAAGTTCGAAGTACTCAGTTCCTGAGATGAGCTCGAAGGCGAGTGTTTCGCCAGAGCCGCAAGAGTCTGCGAGGGGAAGGAGGGGAAGAGGGGAGGAGGGGAGGAAGGGGAAAACCAATGGGTTGCGTTAGCGGTCAGGGGTTGGTCGTCGTACTGTTCACTTTTGCCCCAATTCTCACCTGTTCCTGAGGACTTGGGGAAGACATAACTGTCGGGCCAACCATTGCACTCGGGGTCCTTCACGCGTAGCTTTGCGATAGTCGTACCATCAACGGTGCCAGCTGAATCGCCACCGACCGCCTTCTCAGGGACAGTGCAAGCAATTCCAGGGGTGGAGCAGTCTGTGGTGACTGAATACATCTCGATAGCGGTGGGCAACTCGTTGATGTTTCCGACCGTAACGGTGATGGCAAAAACTGTCTGGGCCGTCGGGGACCCATTATCTTGCGCGATCAAATTGAAGTTGTGAGCCTGCCTGTTTTCGTAGTCAAGAGCAGCGACGAGCTTGAGCTGGCAAGCCCCGACAATGTCAAAGTACCCATCGGCACCGCTTAGAGAGCACGAGTGAGACTGGCTAGAGCCATCGGGATCGGAGACGGAGAACGTATGGAGGACCGTGTTGACGGCTTGGTTCTCTTGGACAGTGAAGGAGGTGGTATCGACAGAGGTAGGAGCTTCGTTCACGTTGAATATGCGAATGGTTTCCGTAAAGGTGTTGCAGCACGTTTCAACCTCCTCGCCAGTGGTCCCGTCACTCACAGTGATTGAGAGATCAATCGTGTTGGAGGAAGCAGAGGAAGGGCCAAAAATCGACTCAAAGTCGATGTTGTCCCTGCGACGAGCAAAGCGAGCAACAGATGGGTTGCATTGATGGTTTAGAGTAGAGTAGAGTTACGCGCGAGAGGGTTTAAATAATGAGTTCTGCTCTGCACGCGATGCTCTCTCTTTTCTTGTCAATCCTCACCTGTACTGGATCGAGGAGTCCTGGATTCTGAAGTTCGAGGTAAAGGCGCCTTCGTTAAGGGTGTAAGTGTGCTCGTCGTACTGCGACAAGCGAAGCGAGCCGCGGAGGAGTCATTGTGTTAGTGTTGGGGCTATGCATTGCTGCGCTCTCCCGCTTTGACATCTCACCTGGTTTCCATCGACCGCATTTAAGGTTCCAAATGCGATCCAATTACTGCCGGTGGCGCTGGTATCGGTGCTCTCGTAAATTGTCTGCGTCTGAATAAAACCAAGGTCGGAGGGCCTTTGATTGGGCTGCGATGAGCGAAGCGAGTCACGAAGGGGGGGTTGCGTTAGTGGATAAGTTAAGAAGCGACGAGCGAAGAGAGTCGCGAAGGGGGTTCACTGCACTGCATGGATTGTCGCTTTGTGGTTTTTGGGGCGAACATTTGCTCCCCTATCATTGATGTCGAGCCAACACCTTCCCCCACCCTCGCATACAATAACCCACTTGTCGCCAAGTGCAACCATTGCATTTGCCGCAACGTGTTTTTCCCCTTCTCACCTCGTACACAAAAGCTGGGAGTGCATATCCAACAACTTTGCCGTCGGTCTGGGTGACCTTGGCAGAGATGATAACATCCATGTCAAACTGGTAAGAGTCGACAATGAGAGGGTTGATGGAGTAAGGACTGGTGTATTGGGTAGTCTTAAGCTCTTCCGTAGTCTCTCCAGAATACTCAGACTTGGTCACCATGAAGAATGAGACGGAAGAAATAATAGAGTCGTCAGATGGATTGCAAGCGACAATGTTGATGCCGTTTGTCTGCCCCTTGACGAGCTGCTTGGGAAGATTGGGCTCAATTGCAGCCCAAGACTCTCCACTCCCGTCCAAGTCAAGGTCCCAGCACATGGCCACTCCAGTTGTGATCTCGACCACCATCTGCTGATCATACTTGGTGCCGTCGGAGAATTCAACCACAACCTTAAGCTGACCGATTCCTTCTACGTAGTCATTGGGGACCAATTTCGTCGAGGAGAAGGTACGGTCATTTGTAGTGAAGGCCTCCCCATCGGCACGCTGGGTGAGCACTTCAATCTGCGACGAGCAAAGCGAGTCGCGAAGGGTGTTGGTTAGTGGATACAATGCGTTAGTGGATACAGCGCGCTCGCAGCGCCTTCCTGCTCGCAGCACTGTCTCGATTTTCGTTCATTCTCACCTCATGCCAAGTGTTGGAGACCCCAACGCTTTTCTTGGCGTAGATGTAAAAGGTGACCTTGGACGGAGTGCGTCCATCAGCTACAGCTTGCTGGGCAATCTCAGCCTGGAAGAGGGCATACACGCCAGAAATAACATCTGTGGGCGACGTGATACTGACGTAGTCAAGAGCCTCCATCGCAGGAGTAAGCGCATCTTCGCCGAGGACGTAGGCATAGTTGAACTGTACCGTGGCTCCAGGCTGGATGGTTTCGTAAAAGAAGTGGAGGTGGATGCCAGAATCACGGGATTCAGGATTAGCTTTCGTGAATCCCGTCCATTCATTGTGGTTGTTGTAGGAATCTACCACGTCGTACTCGTCGAATCCCCAGTGGTTAGCTCTGCAGTGAGAGTTGATAGTTCCCAAGCCGCAGTACAATTCTGAATGTTGCTGCCCCACAGCAGCTACGAAGCACTTGTTCGAGCACACCCCTGTTGCTGCCTGTGCATCGGTGCAAGTCGAACCGACCGTAGGACCCTCAGCACGGTTGGCAGGAGTTTCACCAGACTTGTAGCGTTGGGCCTGGACGTAATTATTCGTGGCATAATTGCCAGTAAACGGTTGTTCCTGGTCA
>BRXZ01000985.1:3955-15856 GCA_030267625.1 Triparma retinervis
TAAACCAGCACTTACGCAACCCTTCCCTCCCTCCCTCGCAGTGCTCCGCCAAGGTGGTGCACCTCCCAGGAGACGAAGCCGCAGCTGAAGAGTTGAGCTCCGCCTTCATTCCCCCTGGAGAGCCCCAGGACGCCTACATCCAGCATTTCATCGAGGACGGTCAGATTCCAGGCATCGTCTTCATGACAGACTCGACCAAGGTCGAAGAGGAGAAGATGGTAGCCTCGTCTTTAGCAGACGAGGCCTCTGATGCTGCCCCTGAGGCAGAGACCCCCACCCCCGGACCCTCCTCAGAACCTGCGCCTTCGACCTCCCCCGCCCCGTCTTCACTGTTGCCCCACGAGGAGGTCTACGAAGACGTGACTTTGGAGGAGGCAGGTGAGATCTCCTCCCTAACCTCTGAGTACAGGAAGTTCTGCTCCGACAATGTCATGAAGGAGGTGACCGTCGGGATGATGAAGATCCTCAAGAGCTCCTCCTCCAGCAATGTCGACATCGTGGACCTTCTGGCCGACCACTTGATTGCAGAGGGGAAGAGGATGGAGAAGGAGGGAGAAGAGGCTGCCAGGATTAACTTCGACTCCCTCCTCCAGCACGTGGACGCCCTCAGCAGCAGGATACTGGAGGGGAGGAGGGACGACAGCACCATGGCGACGGGGACAGTGTTCTCCGGGTTTTCTAGGCCGAGCAAAGCGTGAACGAGAGCGTGAACGAGCAAGAAGTCTATTGTATTCTATTATTCTACGAATTGAACAGCTAATCCTTCTTACAACAACACACACACCCGATTTTCCACCCTACTTTTTCGCGGCCTGCAGCTCAGCGTTCTGCTGCTTCACCACCTTGACCTCCTCCTTCAGTCCCGCAATCTGCTTCCTGAACATGCCAAACTGCCTCTCGATCATCAAGCTGACCTTGCCGATCTCCCCGCTCAGCACCTCCTGTACTCCATCGCTCCTCTCCCTCAGCCCCTTGAACATCTCGTCCATCCTCTTCTCCCTCTCCGCGTACACGTCAATCCTCGGAATCTGCAACGCAATGCCATCGGGGATCCAACTGATGTCATCCTTATCCAGGCACTCCTGAACGAATGTCTCCGCCCCATTGAATTCCGTGTCGTGCTTGCTCCTCAAATAGATGGTGAAGTACACATAGTCGTAAACAGAGTGCTCATTGGTCTGGTGGAAGGCGAACCTGCGATGAGCGAGTGACTAGGTTTAGGAATATGGACGAGAAAGGAGGCCTCAAATACCACACCAATTACAGACCCCCAAGCGGATTGCTTCGCTCGCCGC
This sequence comes from Triparma retinervis, assembly GCA_030267625.1. NCBI lineage: Eukaryota > Bolidophyceae > Parmales > Triparmaceae > Triparma > Triparma retinervis. Next base: position 5,251 of record BRXZ01000985.1, read on the forward strand.
CCGCCAGTCCGCCCACCCGCCCCCTCCCCCCCACTCACCCTTTTCCTCCCAACTGCTTCTGGTCCTCAAATAGATCCCTACCTAACCCACAAATGAAGCACTGGCTGCTCTTGAGCTCGATCTTTGTGTTCTGGGCCTCCCTAAGAGAACTAAACGTGTCCAAAATGATACCGAAGATGATGTTGAGAAGGAGCACAATCACAATGATGAAGAAAGACAAATCAAACATCAACCGGGACCAGTATCCCAAGTCGTCGTCTAAATCCGGAGAGTTGCCCAGATCGCCATTGATGAAGTCCCCAATACCTCCCCCATACAGCAAGCCGTTCCTCACGAAGCTCTTCAAGCAAGATATCATATCGTGACACTCATTCACCCCTTGGTCGTTGTTCATCATCGCTCCGGAGCTGTGGAAAAAGAAGAAGGCAATCAACGAGAACGTGTAGATGATAATAAGCCCCAAGACGGCGCTCATGACGAGCTGATTTCCTGGGTCCGTCACGGCCCTCATGACAGACGTGAGGGTCGGGCTCATTGGAATGATGGTGAAGAGCTGGAGACTGTAGAAGAGCGGGTACTCCCTGCTGTAAATCGTGCCCAGGATCGACGAGGCCAACATGAAGCCATAGAACTTCAAGATCTCGACGCTCTGCCACACGAAGCTGTACCAGAACAAAAACGCCGTTGGGTACCCTGTCGCTTGGGCCACCTTGTGAATACTGCGCAGCGTACTCAACCCCAACAGCACGTAGCAAGCTCCCCTTACCCAGAAACCGGGGTGGCCCCGCGAGTAAATATCGCCATAGGCAACTGCACCAATGTGAGAGAAGATCAAAATTATGGACAAGATGCCCAGGGGAGTCTTAAATGCGCTCAGTAGCGCGGCCTCCTTCTCTGCGGAGCTGATGGTGTTAAAGTAGCGCGCTCTAAGCCTAAACCTCGACATCTTCTTCAGTATTATAGGGAGCTTGAAGAGACCAATGTGGAGGCACTTTACTGCCGCAAGCACGCAGTTTGCAATACCCAAGATCTCGATGTAGTGGTACAGCTCTTCGTGCTTATAGGTCGGCGACTCCTCAGCACCGTCGTATTGCAAGCTGACAATCATAATGAAGTTGATGACCAAACTCACAACAAAGGTGAACTGGTTCAGCAGCGTTGTGCTCTGCTTCTGAGGTATGTGCAGCCTCTCAAGGGTCTCGTGCCACTTCAACTCGTCCTGCACTTCGGGGACGAGCTTCATCAGCTCCTTGACCCTGTCTTCGCTCCCGTAGTCGATGTTGACGAACATGTTCTCCTTAATCTCGTCGCTCATGAACGCGCCCTCTGGTGGAATAGGAAAGTACACCGTGCTAAGCCCACCTGATCCCCACACAACCTCGATAGCCCGAAGTTTGCTCTGAAAGAAGTGCAGCGCCTTCTTCTGTGTGTGCCTGTGCTTTTCAAGGGCCTTCCTCTCTGCCTTCTCCATAAGGGTCTTCTTCAAGTCCTCCACTTCGTAGTTTGCATTTTCCTCCTCCTCATCATCATCCTCATCCTGATCCCCCATGAGAAAGGAATTTAGCTTTCCCCAGAAGCCTCTGTGGGTAATATTGTCCTCGATCTCAATCATTTCCATGCTCACATGCGGATCGAATTTCGCGTCGACGTGGCTAAGCCTGATGAGAAGCGTCGTTATCTCAATACCAATATCAAAAGCCTTCTCTTTCTGGCTCATCAAGAAACTCTTCCTGTCCGCGATCATCTTGTCGTGGGAGAGGGAGTAAATAGCCCCGAAAATGTACTTGAGCAGCGGAATGGGGATCAAGTACTGCGAACTCCTGAGCTTCTTCTTGCATAGTTTGAAGGTATGGTACGCGACGGTGAGCCTGTTGATGAGCAACTTCGGATTGAGCTTCTGGCAGAGGTAATTGTGCACCGGGCAGCTTTCGCTTTCCGCCCTCCCTTCGAGCATGCTGTTCATGGTCTTTGCCGCCGCCAAGCTCAGCTTCCTCATGCAATTGCTTCTCCTCTGAACTTCTAGCATCTTGGACTTGTTTGCAGTGAGTGCTGCATCGTCGCTACTTGCTGGCCCCTTCGATGATGTAATGTCTCCAGCTACACTCGTGAACGCCCCATTCAGAATGTCTTTTTCGCCAATCTTGCACTGGAAGATAAAAGAGGCGGCCTCTGCAACCTGGGTCATACTCAGGAGCCTCTGGTTTGAGAGTGAAGGGCCTTGGACACACTCGGTGAGGAAGTCAAAGAGTTGGGTTAACTCGTCCAGGCTCTCGGGCTCCATCCTCTCTACGGCTTCCTTACTGAATGCGCTGTTGGTGATGAGGCTAGCTCCGGCCCTCACAAGACCCCTGTTTTTGTTAAGTCCGATCACACTCTGATCTTCGAGGAGCCTCTGCATTTGCAGGTTGTGGCCCTCATTGAGGAGCTGCAGCATCTTGAATATCAAGCCCACCTTCAAGTCGCCCTTGACCGAGTATAATTCGTTGATACCCTCCTGTTCGACGCTGGACATATCGGCGCTGTCCTGCAACCTGTACTCGATCCACCTCCTGATGGCGACGGTGCACCTGTTGGCCTTCTCTATCCTGGAGTGGATTCCACCAAAGAACTTGCTCGCGGCGTTGGTGTTGTTGCTCAAGTAGGTAAAGATCTTGTCCTGCACCTCCTTGTTTCCCCCGTCCAGGAGCTCAATGGCAAATTTGAGCGCCTCCTCCTTCACATATTCAGTCAAGGCGAGGCTGCTGCCAATTACCCCAGTCCTCACGTTCTCGTCGCCACCTTCCTGCGATGATGCATCTCCACCGCTGTCGCCCAAACCCGCGAGCAAGTCGACGACGAGGTCGGCGGCACCGCACTTTACCATCACCTCCTGCATTTTTGCCTTCTTCTTCTCTTTGATGATCTGTTTCCTCTCTGCATCGATGAAAAGATGCTCATCGTCCCACATGACCTCGGCTTGAGTGATGCAATTTCTCAGCAACCGCAAAACCAAGGGTGCTGAACTCCTAAACCCTAACAAGCAATTTGTCATGAGCCCCGCGTTCGCCTCGCCGCTTGTCATGTTGTATTTATCGAGCCCCTCGACGAGCCCTGCGACCAACCTCCTCACATGCTCGATCAGTCTCTGGATCAGGGCGTCAAAGTTCTTGTTCGTCTCGAAGTTGACATCGTCGATCTTAATTGCCTTTGCCTTCTTGCCCTTTTTCTTCTTTTTCACCTTTTTCTTGGAGCTGCTGCCTTCTGATGTGCCGCCCCCCTTGCCCTGCTTCGTCCCAAACTTCAAAACGAGCTTAACAAGGTCGTTGAACTCGTCTACCATTTGCGAATTCACGTATTCGCTCGATTGGATGGCCCAAGCGTACTCCCTTTTCAACTTCCTCGCCGCCTTCCTTTCCCAGTTATCGTCTTGGTCGCCGGTTGGGCTCGCCCTTATGGTGCTACTAGGTCTCGCGTCGGCTGTTGGACTCGCGCCGCTAGAGAAGAAGCTTAGCGTCTTAGATATGCTCCTCTGGCTATCGTACACGGCCTGGCTCAGCTCGCTTTCCCTGGCGGAATCCGTGTCTATGGTAGGAGCATCCAAGTTGACGTCTGAATATATGCCTAGCACCAAGCAGGAGCTGCTCAGCACCTTTCTTTGAGAATCGTCAAGTCGCTTCGCAATGCTCTTGTCGACCATGAGCCCAAGCGCACCTTGCAGGGCTGCTGTGGCTTGTCCTGCATACTTCTCCCTCGAGTACCCGTAGCCTTGGACGGAGGTCTCAAGCGAGGATCCACCACTATTCTCTAATACGGAGTAGTTTTGAACCACGCAGCGGTAAAAGGCCTCAACTGCTGAGAAACCACCTTCAATGATGGCCTCTATGAGCACGTTCTCCCTCGTGGCCCTAACCTTTCTGTTCTTCTTCATCTTTTTCGCCTTTGCGTCCCCAGCAGAATCCGTCCCCTCGTTGCCCTTGGAGAGCTGGTCGTCTTCTGCCTCGACCAATTGAACAAGCTCCTCCACGTAGGCTTCGATCGCCTCTGAAATCATGAGGACCACCTCCCACGCAGTCGTCATATCCTTCATCCTACCCTCGGAGCTCAGTTCGCTGCTCATGTCTGTGTCGAAGTAGACATTCCCTGTAAATTTGGCAAAGGCCGTCCACAAGAAAGGGGCCTCTTGCCAGTACTCCGAGTCAGAGAAGAAGGAGTAGACCTCGTTGAAATTGATCACCCTGCTCGCAGAAAGCTCTGTTGAGTCCACGTTCCCGGTACAGCACAGGCCTAGCAGCTCCACGACTCTTGCGTGCCAATATATTTGGCGCTCTGTATCTGTCATTCTACTGCTTGAATCCTTGCTAATTGTCTCGGACAGCAGTATATGCTCGAAAGTCTTCTGTTGGTCGTTGTTCGAATCTTCATCCCCCCTCTCTGCGAATTCACGCAGCAAGTGTTTTCTCTTCATCGCTGGCCCACTGACGAAAATATTGTTGTTCGGTCCCATGTTCGAGCTCCCGCTTCTCATCCTGCCCCCCCCGCTTGCGCTCCCTCCACCCCCACTACTGTCCTCGGAGCCAATCCCGGTGCTGCAGTAAGTCACGAGAGTGTTTGAGAGGTTTGGGTCCGTGAAGACGTTCATAACCATACCTTGGTTCCTCCTCATGGGGACTCCCTTAACGACCATGACATTCCTGAAAAAATCCATGTAGAAGAAGAGGTTCTTCAAGTGCACTCCCCACTCCTGAATGTGCGAGGCGAAGTCGATCAAGATACTCTTGGGAACGTCCCTCACCAGTCCAGCACTATTTTTGTAGATGCTCGCCAAAACCCTCGATACTCCCCTCGCCCTGCCCACTTGCTTCAGGAAGATGCCAATAGCTCCGCACCTGATAATCTCCAATTTGTTGTCGGTGTTACCGTCCATGAAGGCCACCATAAAGTCATTCGCAGCAGTGTGAAGAAGCTTTAGAATCTCTTCTTGTTGGTCGTGCTGCTCGCCGATCTCCGCCTCGACTTCCAGGAGCTCGATGAATATCATGTGCACCTCCAACTTCCTCATCATGGTCTGCCTCCCCTTCGCAGGCTTCAAGTTGGAATTCGTTTGAGCCATGTGTGCGTCAGTGCGGTGCTTGTGGAAATCGTTTGCCTCCTTGTGGATCATCTTCATGTTGGTTGTTGACTTCCGTCGTAGAGCCTCGTTGCTCTTGTAGCAGGCATCGGTAAACTCCTTGATGATCAGAAGAGTCTCTTCCAGAGTGCGCTGGCTCTGCATTGAAAATGCGTTGCCGTCAGTGCTGGTCCTGCGATCCTCGTCGCCCCTGTTTGTCGCGCTGTCCTCCTCGTCGTGCAAGGAATCGTCAATTGTGGAGGATGCCCAACTGAAGAACCCTTGGACATTGTTCCTAAGGACGGCGACATTTTGCAGTATCTTGTTGTGGAGGTTCTTGCTTTCTTCATCCATTAGCCAATGCATTTCGCTAAGCCTGTGCACCAGGAGACTCTTCCTGCTATGGTGAAGGAAAAGCGTACACAAGATCTTCTCGGCCAAGTCTCCGTCCCTCTCTGTCAAGAGAGCGCTCAACAAATTCCTCGCAGTGTCGGTGTCATGAGGATCGCCAATGTCTAGCCTACTTATATGATTTTCGCCACGGCCTCTTGTGAACATGCTGTCGAACAAATCCATCCCTGCCATGGTAAGGGTAATCGGCTCCTTGTTTTTCCCCCACTTGTGTTTCAGCAGCATGCTGTGAACTATCGCGTCCCTGCTTTTAGTCGTTCCGGCGATGCTTACGTCTACCCTCTTAGCGCCGATGATGTTTACATTTGCTGTGGCCTGAGTTGACGCCTTCTTCAAGCTCGACGACGACTGTTCCAAAAAGCTGGATCTCCTTGACTGCGACGGAGACGCTCTAGCTCGTGACGACTCGTTGGTAGCAGCGCTTCCAACTCTTGTCTTGCTCTTCTGGTCAAAGTAAAGCTCAGTATTATTTTCGAGGGCATTTCTCAGCCTCGCAGCTACAGCAGTAATCCTCACGTCGAGAGCAGTTCCGGCGGCGTAAGTAAGCATATCGCAGGTCAATTGTCGGCATTTCACCGTGTCGAGCTTCGCTCTCTCCACTTCCCCGTGCACAGAATTCACAAAGCCTTCTTTGCCTCCTCCCTCCGCCGAAGAGGCGCCTCCGTGTTGCAGGCCTGGCTCATTTGAGCCGTGGTGCGTGTTCCCTTGAGATTCGTGAACCTTCTCCTGCAGGGCCTTTTCCATTAGCTCTGCCGCCTTGAACACGTCGACCTTGCCCTTATCCTTCGTGTTCCCCATTGCACTCTTCCTAAAGGCGTTGCTAATCGCGACCTTGTCGAGTTTGAAAGCGAATTTAACGGCCAGTCCGACAGCTGTGGTGAGTTGCCTTGTCCGGACCCACTTTCTAATCCTCACAAAGGCAGTCGCGTGGTACTTTGGCCACCATTTCGTTCGCCCGAAGATGTCGCCTGAGTCTCCTGGCCAATTCAAATTGTAGCACCACTTGTGGCCGTCCTCGCTGACGACTCCATCGACCTCGTCACCCAGCATCCATGTGTCCTCCTTGTAGTGCCAGAGGCTCTTTGGCTCTGGAACAGTGTCAACTTCAGGGTTTGTTTTGCTGCACAGGAGCGGAGTCAAGCCTCCGATTTTCCTGTGCGGGTGCTGAGCTTTGTCTTCCGAGGCCCATGCTTTCGCCGCCTGGTTGATCTTGTCTCCCGTCTTGAAGTAGAGGATCTCCATGTGTGGGGGGGCTTCCATCTTCTTCGCTTCCTTTCTTAGAATGTGGTTGGCGCTCCACTTTCCCAGTACATTCTGTCTCTGTCTCTCGTAAATAACGTCAACGACTTCGATCCTCCTCCCGGCCTGATTGTCACACGAATCTAGAAATTTGAACAGGTCGTTCCCGAGCTTGTCTACGACCTTTTGTTTTCCTTCCTCCGTTCCCAGGCCGTCAAGCAGCTTCTGAGCTTTGCCCTTGGAAGCGGATTCTATGGCATTCTGCCCAATCAAGGTCATTCTCTTTCTTCCGTGTTCATGGTGATGATGATTTTTCGAAGTTGAGCCCGGTTTTCGAAAGCTCAGGTGTTTCCTGAGTCCTCCCAGGCCATGGCTTCTCGAAGTTGGGTTCTCCACCATTTCAACCTCGTCTCCTTGGCTGGTGCCGCTGATTCTCTTCCCCTGCTTGTCGTACTTTGGGGAAGAACTTATTAAGTTCCCATTAGCTTCGCCATTGCCTTGAGAGGGGCCTTCATCGTCGGCGGACATTTTGAAGAGCTTCCCCACCTTGCCCAGGCCGTCAAGAGTTGTGTTGCCTACCAAATTCAGCCCCTTGCCCACTCCTTCCAACAAGTTCTCGATTTCAGAAATGGTCCCGCCGTTACCTCCATCGGCCATGAGGACTGCATCTGGCTTCCTCATGAACCTCACAATGACGCTGGAGAGCTCGTCGATCTGGCTTGTTTTGGTCAGAAAGCCAGAGAAGAGAAGTTTCTTTGCAACGGACAAAACCGAAAGTGTGAATTTCATCCTATCAGCGACCTGTTTTGCCTCAGCGTGGCTCTTGGACGCAGGAAGTTGATCCTCCATCTCGCAGCTTTTCAACACTCTGATGATGACAGACTGCAAAGCCTCGAACTTTTCGTTGCTTACGTCCTGCATTATCGTCGTCTTGGTAATGGAGAAACCAGGGAATTTCCCTTTGTTCGCGCTCGAGCGCATTCGCCTTAAGCTTTCTTCTTCTTCAACAGATAGAGGAATAGCCGAAACTGCAACCTCTTCCTCATTCTCTTCAAAGGACTGGGGTTCCATCATTGGAGTTGCTTGTCCAAAGGAGCTGAATTCCTCGGTGTTGAAGCGGGGAAGCATTTCGTCACACTGGGTGAGGGAAGTTTCGTTTTCGGGGAGGTGCCCACTGGAGAAGTACGGACGAACCACTCTGGGGAGAAGTATCGTTTCGTGGGGGTATCTATCAATGTATAGGACGAGAAGGAGGTCCGTTATGGCCGATCTGGTCAGATCGGGAAGGTTTTTGTCAGCAAGTCCAGCCATGAGACACTCAAAGCTAAACTGTTTCTCGAGATGTTTAATTACTCTCACGCTCCTGTGTTTGCACATGTTGGTAAAGAGGTTCAAGCTCCCCATGTAGTAATTCGCCAGAGTCTGTGCCCTCTGAAACCTCTGCATGGCAACCTCGTCCTGCGCGAGTCTTGCACTGATCTTGACCCAGTTTTCGACTCCGTGCTTGGCAATCGGATCAATCGTCCAAATGAACTCGCTCAGTTTCACCCACTGGCGAGGGGGGAGCTCCTCGTGGTGGAAGAACGTGCGCTGGTACTCTTTCCAGCTGTGCGGTTCAATGTGCCAGTTTTTATCTTCGCCCGTCTCAGAAATGTACTTCATCCCAAGTTTGCGGGCGGAGTAGAAGAGAGCGCGTTTCGTCTTAGTTTCCTCACTCCCAACGACGTAGTCGTCGAGCCCCTCCCATGAGACAACGATCTGGTATCCATTCGCCTGAGGGTGATGGCTCAGCCGCTTGTTCCTGTGAGGAGACCAAGCGCCTGTCACGCTACTGCCCCTCTTTTTTCTCTGTTCAGTGTGCTCCTCCTCGATCGTTGCAAGGGCTGTCTCAAGGAGGATGTTCCGTCTATTGAACCTGCGCTCTCCCAAATCTGACGACATGTGATAGCCAAAGGTGGGGAAGAGTAACTTGCACAAGGTTTCCTGGCAGTTGACAACGGGTTCAGTGGCTTTACTAGAAGTGGTGCAGATGTTGATACTGGTCAAGAAGTCGAGGGTCTCCCTCGAAGGGCCCCGCTTGCACAGGCTTTTGAGGAAGAACTCTATCAACCTCTCGTCAACAAGCTCCCTCACGAGCACTTTATTGTTGGTTACGATCATATCTAGCAGTCCGCTCGCGCCAAGGTTCCAGTGCATCTGCTTGACGAGCTCTCCGATGAACCCGAGGCCCGCCTTGGGTCCTTCCTCGAAGGCCTGCATTGAGCAGTATATCTGAGCACGCTGCGATGAGGGAAGAGATGAGGGAAGCGAGTCGTTGCATAGAGTTTGGGTGATGGGTGAGAATCGGCGGAGCGGCGGCGCCGGAACAAACATTTATTTTTTCTCACCTTATCTTCGGTCGCGATGGCGATGGTTCTCCCCACCTCAGTGTGAATCTTGCAGAGCCGCTCCTCCCTCTGAATATGGTCAATCAGAAGGCCAGCATGCCTCGGGGCTGCTAGCATCGCAAAGAGTGTGTCTATAAGCTTTGTGCCTTGGATGATACAGTTGGCAATATACTTCCTGTCGATGATGACAAGATCTCTCATTGACTTGTCGATATTTTCGTCGCCTCTCATCTCGTTGGGAAAAATAGACTCGCCGCTTGCAAACTTACTCACGCATGACAGCATTTTAAGAACGGGGGTGACAAACTCTTGCGAGAATGCGGTGTCCTTGCCCTCGCGTTGTCGGTTTGCGAATTTATACACTCTCATCATGTAAGTCTCGGCGATCGATTTGGCGTTCAGGGCAAACATGACAGCCTGCACTTCTGTCCACTCAATAGTTTCTATCTTGATGGCATCCCTCGGGAAAAAGCGGTCGCAGAAGGTAGCCTCAGTGTCTCCGTGGGGACGATTGTTTTCCATCGTGTTCCCTCCTTCACCCTTTTCGTAGCCCCAAACTTCGCCCCTCAAGGAAGAGACCTCGAAGAGGTCACGAAGGCGCTTCTTCTTGGGATGGCGAACCTTGCTGGTGTCGGCGTGCAGGTAGCAGCGCTGCGTGCCGTTGGCAATATCATTGCCAGTGTGTGAGAAGCTTCCGCCGTCCTCGTCGTCGCTTGATTCGTCTGAGTTGTAAGTGTCAACGAAAGAATGCGACAGGATGGCAAAGCAATTTTGAGGAGATACGTAACTACTGTAGGAGGTGGAGGAGGACTTTGATCCGCCACCTTCAGCGCCGCTCGGGGCAGAAACAGGATTTAGATTGAAGAGCGAACCCATGAAGAGCTCTTCTTGATCCCCTGGAGTGTTGTTGGCGGAGGATTTAAAGTCGTAAAGGGCGAGCTGAAACTCCTTTGCCTTCGCAGGCCCTCTCTTGTGGGCTCGGCGGCTTGGGCTTAGCAAACCCAGAGGACCTCTGCGTCCATTCGCTCCGCCATCGTCCTCCTCGGGGTCAATGATGGGGCTGTTGTTAACCACGAGGTACTTGCCAGTGATGAGATGCCTGAAGCGCACAGTGTCGTTCCACCTAATAGGGCCACCAAGGGTACGGTTGATCCTCTCGATAACAAAGATTGACTTACAACCGGTGACAACGTGCGATACGTCGTGGTCGCCCTCGTAGAGGCAAGACTTGTGACGAATACGTCGGAAAAAGGGAGCCTTGTTCGTGCGCGTCGAAGAGCTGCACCAAAGGTAGGCATCGACCTCCGGGTTTGAAATGCGGATGCAGTCCCCGTAATTCAGTGTGGAGGAGGGAATGGTCCATTGAGAGAACCTCTTGATGGTGAGGACGGATTCCCCCTGCGACGCTATGGACTTGGTACTTTGGGTTGAACCGAGAGGTTCGTCCTGGTCGTGCTGATGCTTAGTGGCGCGTGATTGCCTG
>BRXZ01000995.1:5948-25168 GCA_030267625.1 Triparma retinervis
TCGCTGCAGCTTTACACCCTCAAGTGTGTTGTGGGTGGTAACATTGGAACCCCTTACGTGTCCAAGACCGTTGAGGAGTGTGTCGAAATTTGCGACGGAATCGGGTCCTGCAAGGGCTTCGAGTACGGTGTGAATCACGGTGGCTCCAACAGCAACCTTCCTTTTGGTGCCTGCCAGCCCCAAGACTCGACGGCTAACTACATGACCTGCGACGGAGCTGCTGTCAACACCGATCTTTACATCAAGACGACTGCAGATGCCGGTGCCAACGTATGCTTTGGCTGCCAAGCTGGGACGTACTCGAGCTCCCGCTCCTCTAGCTGCAGCGAATGCGACGAGGGGTCCATCCCCAGCGAGAACTCGGACACCTGCGTTCAGTGCGCTGCAGGAAAGTTCAGTGCTGTGAAGGGTGCGTCTTCTTGTACTGATTGCGATGCGGGCAAGTACACGGACGATAGCACCGACAAGAAAACGTGCAAAAACTGTCTTGCTGGAAAGTTCACCGACAAGAAAAGATCTACAGCTTGTGAACCTTGCGGGGAGGGCAAATTCTCGAACGATGCAGTAGGATTCTCGTCTTGCACGAATTGCGAGAAGGGCAAGTTCAACAACGCGCCCATGAGCACTATCTGTGATTACTGCGAGAAAGGAAAGTACGCTGACGCTCTTGGGTCGACCTCGTGCAGTGAGTGCGAAGCTGGGTTTTACAGCAGCCTCACCGTGGGCTTTGACGAGTGCTCAAAGTGCCAGGCAGGAAAGTCGGCTGTTTACTGTGGCGGAAGCAAGTACGCTGCCAACTGCGAAATTTGCCAGTCTGTGTTTGGACTATGCGACAGCTCAAGTTGCGCCCTCAATGGGGATGGCGTTTGCAAGGATGGTCTCGACCGCGCGATTCTTAGTGACTCCTGCACTGGGTGTGTCAGTGGGAAAATCTCTGTCGACGACGCCTTGAGCTGTGCCGACTGCGCCGCTGGTCTGATTCCTAACCCCGCCCAGTCGAGGTGCGACTCTTGTCAAACTGGAAAGTCTTCTGAAAGCGGCGACTCCCAGTGCAGGGACTGCGTGCCTGGGACGTTCGGGGAGAAGGACGGCTCGGGGGCAGCAGTCTGTTCTCAGTGCCCCATTGGAACGAAGCAGCCGAATGGAGGAGAGACGGTATGTTTGGATTGCTCCAAGGGCAAATATAACCCCGTCACTGGCTCAAGTAGTTGCGCTGATTGCGGAACGGGAACCTTCACTGACGAGGTCGGGCAGTCTTTGTGCAAATCTTGTCCTCAAGGCCAAATTGGGCCGACCGAAGGCCTTGCGGTCTGCGAGAATTGTCCCGCGAGCAAGTCAACAAATGCCCCTGGAGCTGCAGAGTGTATCGACTGCGGTTTCGGTAAGTTCTCCGGCACCCCTGGAGCACTGTGCGAGTTTTGCTCCCCAGGAAAGTACAAGAACTCCAACTCCGGTAACTCTGCCTGCGACGTCTGCGAGGAAGGGAAGTACTCCCAGTCCCCCGGAAGCATCTTCTGCTTCGATTGCCCTTTGGGCAAACAGGTCAATAGCGAGAAGACGAGCTGCGATAACTGTCCGATTGGTAAGATCACCGATCCTCTAGATATCTCAATGTGCATTACTTGCGCAGCTGGAACGATCAGCTTCAACGGTGATGAGTGCAAAGTATGCGACGCAGGGAGATACTCCTTGATCGGGTCAGGCACGTGCACCAAGTGCCCGGTAGGGAAAACATCCGACGCTGACGCACCGGAGTGCACTTCGTGTTCTCCAGGTACTTATGCCAATAGCGAGGGCCTCTCCTCCTGCACGCTTTGCAGCAAGGGAACCTACCAGGACATGCAAACTCAGACTGAATGCAAGCAGTGCGAAGAGGGCCATCACGCAGAGAATGATGGGTCCCCGGCTTGTGCCAAGTGCCAAGTCGGCAAGGTGGTTGACTTTAGAGGCGCAACCTACTGTACATCCTGTCCTCCTGGCGAGTACGCCGAGATTGAGGGCATGACGGCGTGTGGCGTGTGCACTGCTGGTAAGAAGTCGGAGAGGGAGGCTAGCACTTGTACCGACTGCGAGCCTGGCTACTACAGTGCAAACCCCGGTAGTAGTTCCTGCTCCCCTTGTCAGTCTGGATCCTATTCCGAGGGGAGTGTCGATACATGCACTGAGTGCCTTCCCGGGAAGTTCTCCAACACTGGCGCAGCGAGCTTATGCTCGGATTGTTCGAAGGGCACGTTTTCTGGGACGGGATTCAAAGAGTGCAACAATTGTGCTGCTGGGAGATACGCCACCTCGGTTGCTACCCAGATGAGCACGATCGATGGGGAGCCCAGCTGCAAGGAGTGCGAGCCTGGCTCAAAATCTGCTGAGGGCCAAGCCAACTGTGATCTCTGCACGGAAGGAAAGTACGCAGTTTCGGCTGGATCCACTAGGTGCAATGAGTGTCAGAGTGGCAAGTTCAGCACTAACGCCGACACCGTCACTCTGACGAACTGCAGAGGTTGCGATGCCGGAAAGTCTGCAGCAAGCAGCGGCTCCTCGTCCTGCTCTGATTGTGGTAATGGAAAGTACAGTCCCCCCTCTTCTGCCTCTTGCCTGAGCTGTATCCCCGGGAAGTACTCGGACTCCTCCACTGGTCAGGCAAACTCTTGCGACGATTGCCCCGGAGGAAAGTACAGCTCGGCTGCTGATGCCCCGTCATGCGCTGATTGCAGTGCGGGCACCTTTGCTTCCGTCGGATCTCAAGGCTGCCTCGATTGCTCTCCGGGGCAAGCGAGCGACAGCGTTGCCCCGTCTTGCGACGATTGTTCCAAGGGGCGTTATAGTGAGGCCCAGGCCCCCGTTTGTTTGGAGTGCCCAGATGGTCACTATGCTTCGGCCACCAAGTCACCCCTCTGCTTTCCGTGTGCTGCCGGGCATGTGCCTAGCTCTGACCACAGCATGTGCCAAATTTGCGGCTCTGGGTCTGTTTCTCCCTACGGTGGCAGCAGCTGTCAATCTTGTGCCGCTGGGAAGTACGCATCGGCTGACAAGTCCCAGTGCCTTGTCTGCACAAAGGGGAAGTTCTCCTCTTCGCAGGCTGATGAGTGCACTGACTGTCCCGCTGGCACTTATGCTAGCGCCTCAGAGACCAAGGAGTCGTGCACCCAGTGCGAGGCTGGAAAGCACTCTCAATTTAAGGGCAGCCACTCCTGTACGGAATGTGCAGAAGGAAAATACACCAACCCGTCGGAATCAACTGGCTCGATTGTCTGCTTAAAGTGTGATGCAGGAAAGTTCAGCTTGGCAGACGCGACGAGCAACCTCTACACCTCGTGTGAAAACTGCCCCAACGGTGAATTCAGCGACGAAGGCAGCTCCTCTTGCAACCCTTGCGTTGCTGGGAAGCACACTTTCCTGTCGGGAACTGAGAGCCTCGCTACTGGCTGCGTCGACTGCGAGGCTGGGAAATTCGCTGCCGCTTCCGGGATGCTTGAGTGCACCCTGTGCTTGAAGGGAACTTATTCCTTGGGCGGGGTAGTGACTTCCTGCGACAATTGTCCTTCCGGCACATTCAGCGATCAGCTAGGGATGGATACCGTCTGCCCTGATTGCGGTGCGGGGAAGAGGTCAGTCTTGGCGTCGGCCTCCCAGGAGTGTGTCGCCTGCTTGAAGGGCAAGTACTCGCAGGGAGGAGTCTCCACTTGTGACGACTGTCCTGCGGGTAAAGCCAGTGCCTCTGATGGCCTCTCTTCTTGCACCTCGTGCGACGCTGGCACTTTCTCGACCGCTGGTAAGGACAAGTGTGAGGATTGCTTGCCAGGAAAGAAGAGCGAGAACAACGGTGCCACCTATTGTTCAACCTGCGGTCCTGGTACGTACAGCTCGGGAGGACAGAGCACTTGCACTCCCTGCGTGGAGGGGACGTTTGCCGGGTCGTCATCGAGCTCCGAGTGCCAGGATTGCCCTGCAGGACGCTACCAGCCAGACACAAGCCAGACTTCCTGCCGCTTGTGTTCCAGTGGCAACGCGGGGGTTGGATCAGCAACATGCGCCGGCTGCCCTCAGGGAACCTACGTCGGGGCAGGCAACACGTGTGAAAATTGTGCCGCGGGCAAGTATCAGCCTAACGATGACAACGACATAAATTCCATATCTTGTCAGAATTGTAACGGAAACGAATTCAGCTCCGCTGGAGCGGCCTTCTGCACGACTCAAGATGTGGCGAAGGTGGTGGTAGCTTTTACTCTGAACGGAGTCTCCCAGCAGCTCAACTCCAACGAGCAGCAAGCCTTCCAGGATACATTGGAACAAAAGGCTCTGGTGGCACTAGAGGGCGGATCCAGGCGGCTGACTGTTGAAATGGATGGAGGATCGATAACGGCCTCCATAACAAGCCAAAATGCTGCCAGTGAGAACCTCGAGGTGGAGACCGAGATCTCCATAAGGTCCACTTCTTCTGACGTATCGGCTTTGAACGCCGCCTCGAGTGATATTACGAACATGGCCGGCGACGACTCCTTCAAAGATAGTTTTGTCACGGACCTCAACTCTGCCTTTAGTGACGCGGGGTCGTCTTTGAGTGCGACTTCAATGTCCACGCAGGTTCAACCTGGTGTCCCTGCTGGGTGCAGCCTTGGAACGTACAAGACTGGCACGAGCGGCTGCGCTCCGTGCGAGGCTGGAAAGTTCGCAGATAGCTTTGGCTCGGAAACTTGCTCCGATTGTACGGCAGGAAAGGCCAGTGGAGAGGGTAGTGCGAGCTGCTACGACTGCGAAGGAGGCAAGTTTAGCTACAGCGATGCCGCAACAACATGTGAGACTTGCTCTTCTGGAGAGTTCAGCACCACCGGAGCTTCCACGTGCCAGGAGTGTGGCCAGGGACACTACACAACTGCAGCAATGCAGCCTGCGTCTGCGTGCACTGCATGTGCACCTGGAACGCACGCTAGCGGCAGTGGCTCGTCCACCTGCACGAATTGCGTTGCTGGAATGTTTTCAGGAATGGGTCAGGCAAACTGTGACAACTGCGAGGCTGGGTATTTCTCAACTGCAGGGCAGCAAAAGTGTGTTGCCTGTACCGCAGGGAAAGCTAGGGCTTCTGATAGCAGCGCTGGGTGCGTTGACTGCCAGCCGGGTTCCTATTCTGCTGCCCCTGCTTCTGGGTCCTGCGCTGACTGTGACGTCGGAAAGTACTCCTCGGGCTCTGGCAGCACTGGTTGTTTGGTGTGCGACAAAGGCTACCACAGCAATGCGGACGAAACGGGGTGTACTGCTTGCGCTCCTGGAAGGTACAGTATGCCAGGAGCAGGATCCTGCGACGAGTGTGCCGCTGGGTTCTTCTCTGATGGCACTGTGGCTTGTGCCCCCTGCGCAGCCGGATACTATACTGAAGTCGTGGCACAGGCATCCTGCACTGCTTGTACGGCAGGCACTGTGAGCAGCTCAGGTGCCACAGCGTGTAGCGACTGTGAGGCAGGAACCTACTCTGCAAGTGATGGGAAGGAGTCCTGCTCAGACTGCCAACCTGGAAAAGCCCAGCCTAACGCCGAACAGGCCTCCTGTGTTGATTGCGATGCCAGCTATATTGCAGCCTTTGCCCGTGCCCTACAGTGCGTGCAGTGTGCTGCAGGAAAGGTCGCCAACTCTGAGAAGACCAGCTGCGTCTCTTGTGTGGAAGGAACATTTTCGGAGATAGGAGATACTACCTGCTCTAACTGTGTAGCAGGGAAGTACAGTCCCGTCAATGCCGCCGGCAATTCCGAGTGCACGAGGTGCGAAAGTGGAAAGTACTCTGGGGCAATTAATGCTGTCAGTTGTGACATTTGCGATGTTGGCCAATACTCTACCGTCGATCCTGACGATGCAAACTCCTTGGCCACATTCTGTGAAAGCTGCATTTCCGGAAAGTACCAGGATTTGGCTGGACAGAGTAGCTGCAAGGACTGTTCTCTAGGAAAGTACCAGGGAGGAACAGCGCAGACAAGTTGTGTGGATTGCGGAACGGGCACCTACGCAGACGAAGCTATGCAGAGTGCTTGCAAGCCTTGCGCTGATGGCTTTATTGCTAGCGGAACAGGTGCAGTCACGTGCCTTGCGTGCCCGAGCGGAGAGTTCACTGCAGAAACCTCTCCAGGCGTACACTCCAGAATTGCGTGTACCGAGTGCACGGCTGGAAGCGCTGCTGCCAACCAGGGGTCTGCGGTGTGCGTGCAGTGTACCCCAGGGAAGTACGCTGATAGTGACGGGTTGTCTGTTTGTGCAGACTGCGCCGCAGGAAAGGTGGTTGATGGAAGCGGGAAGACGACTTGTGTTGACTGCACCGCAGGCTCATACCAAGGTTCCACTGGACAGACCACCTGCACTGCCTGTGAATCAGGAAAGTACTCTTCCCACGATGGTTCTTCTATCTGCACCGTGTGTCCTGGGGGAGAGGAGGGTTTAGCCGAGGGCAACGTCAGGAGCGAGTGCGACAAGTGCATTGCTGGTAAAAAGTCGGCCAAGATAGAGATTTCCGGTGTATGGTCCAACACAGGTTGTACGGCCTGTGACGCTGGTAAATTTTCCAACGCTGAGGCCTCAAGCTGCTCCGAATGCCCCGTGGGTTCCTTCAGTGCTTCCTCTGCTTCCTCTTGTACCGACTGCGATGGAGGAAAGTTCGCTGCGTCAAGGGCCACCCAAGACTCTTGTGAGAACTGTGTCGCAGGAACATTTTCTACTGCAGGAGCCTCAGAGTGTATCCCTTGCGCAGGCGGTAAGTTCACTGAGAATCCAGGCGAGAGCTCTTGCTCTGACTGCCCCAAGGGCACAAAGAGTGGAGTTGTCGCCGCGGGATCCTCGTCCTGCGAGGCATGTGGAGCTGGAAAGTACACCCACGTGGATGCATCTTCCACCTGCACCAGCTGCGGCGCTGGAACAGTCAGCAATAGCGCCCGAGATGGATGTGTTAACTGTGTGGCCGGCAAGAGGAGCTCTAGTGGGGACACTGCGTGCTCAGAATGTGATGCTGGGACGTTCAGCCAGGTGGAAGGAGCCTCTAGTTGCAGTGACTGCGCTGGAGGGTACACTTCCACCGCAGGAAAGGATGTCTGTTCGGCTTGCCCTGCTGGCAAGTACTCTGAGAGTACAACGAACTGCAAGGTCTGCGACGCCGGAAAACACTCAGCCACGGATGGCAGTGAGACGTGTGTCGTCTGCTCAGCAGGAGACTACTCGACGTCTGGGGTAACTGAGTGCACGCCTTGTTTGGCTGGTACCTACAGCTCGACCCCTGGAAGCCCCACCTGTGAAGAGTGCTCTGCTGGATCGTATTCCTCCGTCGGTTCATTCGAATGCTCTCCTTGCAGTGCCGGTAAGATGAGTCCCACCGATAATACGCCGTGCTCGTCCTGCGCTGCTGGATTCAAAAGCGATTCGTTCTCCGGCTCAGTATCGTGTGTGACCTGTGCCGCCGGAAAGTTCTCCGAAGGAAATACCGCAGACTGCAAAAGCTGTTCCCCGGGAAAGTACAACGATGGCACTGACCCGGGCGGCTCCGAGAAGTGCCTTGACTGTGGTGCTGGAAAGTCTTCTGGAAGTGGTTCGAACAGTTGCGACGATTGCCTCAGTGGCACTTACTCCACTGGAGGGTCCTCGTCCTGCTCGGATTGCCTCCCTGGCTCGTACAGCGATCAGGCCACATCGGAATATTGCACGAATTGCAGTCCAGGAACGTACGTTTCGACCAGGGCTGCGGTTGCTTGCGTCGAATGCGGCTATGGAAAGTACCAAGACTCGTCGGGGCAGAGTTCTTGCAAGAGCTGCCCCAAGGGTTATCACGCCGACGCCGAGGGAAAGATCGCTTGCGACAAGTGCCTCGGGGGCACAATTGCTGCCTTTGTTGGAAGGACCGATTGCTCTGATTGCCTAGCTGGAAAGTATTCCGGGGACGGAGACTCCTCTTGTACCTCTTGCGAGAGTGGAAAGTACCAGAGCATAGAGGGGCAGAGCTCCTGTTCCCTTTGTGACGAGGGCAAGTTCAGTGTGACCGACGCAGTCTCGGGAACGAGTGAATGCACGGCCTGTGGTGCTGGAGAATACGCGCCCGTCGAAGGATCCTCGTCCTGTCGCGACTGCGAAGCTGGCAAGAAAAGCGAAACTGTTTCCGCTTCTACGGCATGTGTCAAGTGTCAGGGAGGGTACAAGTCAGACGCAAAGTCTTCCGATTGCGTCGGTTGTGACGCTGGTTGGTTCTCTGTGGAGGGATCGTCTTCGTGCAGCAGGTGCAATTCTGGTACCTACAGCGGATCCAACGCTCCGTCTTGCACCCCGTGTACCTCCGGAAAGTACAGTCCCACCATGGGGCTATCTGTGTGCACAGATTGCGAGGACGGCAAGTTCCAGTCCTCTCCAGGGCAGAATGGGTGCGAGACTTGCCCCGCGGGCTCGACATCTGAGAACGACGACGTGCCGCCCAGCAGGGTAGGACAGACGAGTTGCTACGAGTGCGCTGCAGGGAAGAGAACTACTGTCGCCGATCCCCTTAACTGCCTCGAATGTGAAATAGGAACTTATAGCGGGCTTGGTTCCGTCTCCTGTGAGGACTGCGAATCGGGCAAGTACAGCAACTTCGCCGGTTCCTCCTCCTGCAGTGACTGCGTCGCCGGCGAATACAGTGGCCCCAAGGCAAGTTCTTGCAGCGATTGCACAGCAGGAACCTACAGCGAATCGAAGACCTCTTCTTCCTGCAGCAACTGCAAGGCGGGTCGCTATAGCGGTGACAAGGCTGTGGAGTGTGTGGACTGCGTTGGCGGCAAGTTCAGCTCTGCAACTTCTGGAGTATGCTCCGTGTGCGACGTGGGGCACTTCTCCTCCGACGTCTCCCCCTCTTGCAGCCCGTGCGCTAAGGGATTCTTCAACAACGAGACCTCCCAACCTTCCTGTGAGCTCTGCTCTCAGGGTTCCTACACAGACGTGGAGGGGAAGGACTCTTGCACTCTCTGTCTTCCAGGATTCTACCAGGACAGTACAGGGCAGTACTCTTGCAAGCAGTGCCCTGCAGGAACGTTCAGCGACCAGGTGGGCAGCACCGGGTGCACTGAGTGCCCCAAGGGGACCTCTGGGCCGAGCGCGCAGGCGACCTCTTGCTCCACCTGCCTCAAGGGCACTTACGCCGTTGCTGGAAGCACTTCATGCACGAGCTGTGAGGGCGGTAAGATAAGCTCCTCAGATGGAAGTGATGTCTGCGAGGCTTGCTCGGCTGGCACCTACGCTGCCACTCCTGGTTCTTTCTCTTGCACTTCTTGCAGCACTGGACGGTACAGTGCCGCCGATGCGGCTACAGCGTGCTCCCTATGCGATGGAGGAACGTACAGTGCAGCTGGTAGCACTGGTTGTACTTTGTGTACCAAGGGGAAGAGTAGTATCTCAGAGAGTGAAAATTGCGATACGTGCCCCCCGGGGAAACACGCACTTGCAGGGGCGTCCTCTTGCACAAACTGCAGGCCTGGGGAGTACGCAGAAACTGAGGAGAGCGAATTTTGCTCGCAGTGCTCTGCGGGTTCTTACAGCCCCGTGGCTGCCAGGAGTGCCTGCACCTTCTGCGAGCCTGGAAAGTACCAAGATGCAGACTCCCGGGATTCTTGTAAGTTCTGCGACAGCGGAAAGAGCACTGGTGACGTCGGTCAGACCGCATGCAGCGCTTGCGACAATGGAAAGTACGCCGATGACACTGGAGCCACAGAGTGTGAAGACTGCAGCGGGGGCAAGTACTCGACAGAGGGATCAAACACGTGCTACAGTTGCCTCGCCGGTACCTTCAGTCCTGATGTGGCAAATAACTGTACCGATTGTCTCGCCGGTACCATAAGTGGCGACGAGGCGTCGACCTGTTCCGAGTGTCCCCAGGGCACCTTCGCGCCAAATGCGAAATCAACTGTCTGCCTTGAATGCGACAGCGGAAAGTACGCAACGAAGCTGTCGGGGGCGTCTTCGTGTGACACTTGTACCTCGGGGAAGTACGCGATGAGAAAACAAGCCTCCTGCAGCACGTGCGAACCTGGAACGTCAAGCTCTGCGGGTTCAAGTTCCTGTACTGAGTGCCTGCCAGGTTCTTACGCTCAATTTTCCGAACGCAGCGCATGCGAAGCGTGCGCCCAAGGTAAATTCGCCCCTGGTTACAAGACCATCGCCTGCCAAGACTGCGCTCTTGGAGAGTACCAGGACTCGGTAGGACAGGACTCTTGCAAGACCTGCTTAAAGGGTTCAGTTTCCAAGTCCGCTGGCTCAGTGACGTGCGAGGCCTGCCCTGGTGGCTACATTGCCGCCATCGGAGGCCTATCGGTGTGTGACATCTGTGAAAAAGGGTTCTTCTCAACGGAGAAATCTTCCGAGTGCACAGCATGCCCAAGTGGATACGATAGTTTCTCCGCAGGTTCTTCCTCGTGCTCTTCGTGCCCCGCAGGAAAGTATACCTCGTCAACATGTGACGCAGAGGGAGCTTGTGAAGTCACTGGGTGCACCGCGTGTGACCCAGGCTTGTTCTCGCCAGTTGAGGGCAGCTCCTCTTGCTCGGAGTGTCAGCCTGGCTACTATTCGAACAATGTCAACGGAGCTGCGTCTTGCGAGATCTGCACGGGAGGTACATACTCGACCAGCGCGGCATCTTCGTCGTGCCTCCAGTGCACGGCGGGAGAGTACAGCACTCCAGGGTCAACCTCTTGCAACAACTGCCTGCCAGGATACTACTCCGCTGCCAGCTCCGGCTTGTGCGATGTATGCACGAGGGGCAAGTTCTCGGGGGAGAAGGCGAGCTCTTGTGCTGCTTGTGAACCAGGAACCTACAACAACGTCGAGGGCAGTTCTACATGCACCGAGTGTGAGTCTGGAACAGCCACTGGCGAGACCGCCTCAACTGCGTGTGGTACCTGCGTCGCTGGGGAGAGGTCAAACCTCGTTCAGAAGGCAACCGCGTGCGTGAAGTGCAGCGCAGGAACATTCTCTCTCGAGAAGGCTAGCATCTGCATGGACTGTGGCTTCGGTCAGTATTCGGCTTTAGATGGATCAAGCGCATGCGAGGAGTGCGCGAAGGGTTACTTTAGCGAAGTGGCCGACGCCAGCCAATGCATAGCGTGTGATGCCGGAACTATCTCCAGTAGCAAGGGGTCTAGCTCCTGCTCTGACTGTCCTGGAGGAAAGATCTCTGCGACCTCCGGCCTTCACCAGTGCTCAGTTTGTGCCGCAGGTAGCGTCGCGGCCACTGATGGTCTGTCTATCTGCTCCACCTGCGCCGCTGGTAAATATGCTGCTGCTGGTAGCACTGTCTGTACACCCTGCGCTTCTGGACTGTTCACCTCGGAGTCTGGTTCTGAAGTCTGTGAGATCGCCTCCCCTGGATTCTTTGCCTTCAACGCGGCAGGTTTAGGTGCCAACGAGCAGACTAGGTGCGCACCAGGTTTTGTTGCTACAACCAACGGGCAAAAACAGTGCGTGGAGTGCACCGCGGGGAAGATAAGCAACACGGCCAACACCAGGTGCGAGACTTGCTCCCCAGGTACCATGAGCGCGACGGACGGTAGCGCCTCATGTGAGACCTGCTCAAAGGGTAAATACAGCATTGAAGGTGCATCTTCTTGCACCACTGCTACGGCTGGAAAGTATGTACCCAGGGATGGTATGGATTTCCTTTCAACTTGTTTGGCAGGAAAGTATTCTGAGGATGGCGCTTTCGAGTGCATCGACTGCGCCGAAGGCAAAATCAGTGCCAAGGACTCTTCCTCCGGCTGCTCTGACTGTGCCAGGGGTAGGTTCTCCGTCTCAGGATCCAGCTCTTGCACCACCTGCACGCCAGGGAAGTACGCCGAGGTGGAGTCTTCCTCTTCGTGCCAGATCTGCGCAGCTGGAAACTTCTCCAGCGCTGGGGCTTACGAGTGCACTGCTTGTGCCGGAGGAAAGGTTAGCGCGCTGGAATCCAGCGACTGTGACACGTGCACCAAGGGCAAGTACTCTCAGTCTGCAATGTACACTGGTCCAACTGAGTGTCTCGTCTGCGTCTCTGGAAAGGTCACGGATAGGGACGGGCTGACGTACTGTAGCGATTGCGAAGAAGGAAAGTACAGCCTCCAGGAGGCCCACGAGTGCATAGCCTGTAGCTCGGGGCGGTATGCTGAAAGCGCTTCTTCGAGCGATTGCGAAGTTTGCGGGTTTGGAGAGTTCTCCCTCTCGGGAGCTGCCACGTGTACCTCATGCGCAGCAGGGACCCACCAGCCAAATATGGAGCAGGACGGGTGCTTGGACTGCCAACCTGGAACGTTCTCGCTGGCGAAGGCCAGCGACTGTACCGATTGCCAAGGAGGAAAGTTCACGGAGCAAGCCAAGGCAACACAGTGCATCGTTTGTGACTCGGGTAAGTATGCGCCTGAAAGGGCGACGCAGTGCACCAATTGTGCCAGTGGAACTTACGGGCCTTCTCCTATGCTCTCTGTTTGCTTGGAGTGCGAAATGGGCCGATTCTCTGGTTCGGGGGCTGTTTACTGCGAAAGCTGCCCTGCCGGAAAGTTCAGCGACGAGAAGGGAGCATCGTCTTGCCAGCTTTGCGAAGTTGGCGCCATAAGCGGGGATGAAGCCACTTCGTGCACTCCTTGCCAGGCAGGAACCATCGCTGCCCTCAAGGGACTTACCGTATGCTCTGACTGCCTCAAGGGGACGTACTCTGGTGACAAGGCGGGAGCGTGCATAGATTGCGTCGAAGGAAAGTATGCAGGAAGTATTCGGTCCTCGGGCTGCGATTCTTGTTTGGCAGGAACGTACAGTCACCAACCTGCGGCTTCTTCTTGCATCGACTGCTCGGCTGGCAAATACGCGGAGGGAATCGAGAATTCTGGCTGCCTTATCTGTGGAAAAGGTACCTACAGTATGACAGCGGCTGTGGAGTGCTCAAGCTGTGAGGTTGGTCGTTACAGTGAGAACGCGGAATCCTCGAGTTGCGCGATTTGCAGTCCCGGCCGCTTCTCCTTAGGCGATGCTTCTGAGTGCACACCGTGTGCTGCTGGATACATAGCACCTTCTCAGGAGAGCGGCGGGTGTGTTGAGTGCGAGGCTGGCAAGAAGAGCGAGGCGCTTGCAGCCTCCAAGGAATGCATCGCGTGTTCCAACGGTGAATATCAGGGTGACGCTGGTCAGAGCTCGTGCGATGACTGCGCGGTGGGGACGTTCTCGGGCATGGGGGCCCTGTCCTGCCTCGATTGCGGCGCAGGGAAGTACGCTCCCACTGAGAAATCTGTAGACTGCCTCTCCTGTCAGAAGGGAGAGTACAGCGGAGGAGGCGCCAGCTCATGCACCACGTGTTTGGAAGGAAAGTTCGCCTCCATGATTGAGGCTACTTCCTGTGTTGCCTGCGGCACGGGTCTTTACAGTTCAGCTGGCGCCGCCGAGTGCTCTGAGTGCTCTGCAGGCTACTATAATGACGAGACAGAGCAGAGCTCGTGCAAGATTTGTCCCAAGGCAACTTACAGCGGGGAGGGAGCACCTGACTGCCTCAACTGCCCGTTGGGTAAACATAGTGCTCAGGAGGGAACGATTACCTGCACAAGCTGCAACCCTGGTTTCTTCTCGATAGGGAACCAGGTTAATTGCACGTCTTGCGATGCTGGTAAATTATCGCAGGGCTTCGGAAATTACATTTGCGAAGACTGCTTGAAAGGAAAGTACAGCGGTGCTGGTTCGTCCGTGTGCTCTGTCTGTCCGAAGGGTTCCTTCTCCTACCAAGACGCTGCTCCGGCCTGCACGACGTGCCAGGAGGGCAAGTTTGCCTCGTCTGTTGGGTCGATTTCTTGCGATGACTGTCCTGCAGGCAAGATGGGTAACGCTGAGGGTCTCATTGATTGTCCTGTGTGCAGCGCTGGTCAGTACTCTGCCAGGGGCGCCACCACTTGCGATGTCTGTCAAGCTGGAAAGAAGAGCGCCGTCATGTCCTCGACGTGCACGGACTGTGAGACTGGGAAGTACAGTGGTGACGAGGCTGCTCTTTGCTTGAGTTGCCCGGCGGGCTACTTTGCGGAGAAACTGGCAACCGTCAAGTGCGAAATGTGTCCCGCTGGCAAGAAAAGTTCCACCGGGGCGTCTTCTTGTGATCCGTGCCCCGCAGGTTTCTTCTCGGGAGAGGGCAGCGCTGAGTGCGACTCTTCTTGCGCCAAGGGAACCTACCTCACTTCCTCCCTCACCTGCGAGAAGTGCCCGTTGGGCAAGTTCACTGGCAGCTTGGGAATGACGGAGTGCACGGATTGTGGAAACGGAAAGTTCGCGAACATCACGGGCCTTCCTGAGTGCTACGACTGCGAGCCTGGATACAGCATCGGCTCTGAGGGTGCTGAGAACTGCAACAAGTGCAATGCAGGCACGTACTCCCAGGGCGGGGCGGAAGTTTGCACGGAGTGCTTCGCCGGTAAATTCTCTGAGGACGGCGCTAGCGAGTGCAGCGGTACGTGTGCTGCAGGGAAATATTCTGATGGCGCTGCAGCGGGTTGCTTAGCTTGCCAAGTGGGCAAATACTCTGCTGCAGGAGCGAGCAGCTGCCTTCTCTGCGAAAGCGGGAGCTACAGCGATGACTTTGCTGGTTCTGCTGAGTGCACCAAGTGCCCGCCTGGGAAGTTCACCAGCTCGGTTGGACAAGAGATCTGCCAACTATGCGACATTGGGGAGTTCTCTGTCTTGGGGAGCTCCGAGTGTCAGGCTTGCGATAAGGGCAAATACGCGGCGTCCCAAGGAAGCGGGGAATGTGATGACTGCGACGTAGGAAAGTACAGCTATGAGAAGGCTCACGAGTGCCAAGTGTGCACGGCAGGAAAGTTCCAGTCGAACCAGGGACAGAGCAAGTGCGACCCTTGCCCAGCTGGAAAGTTCAACAACGAGCTTGGTCAGTCGGCGTGCACTCCATGTGGTGCTGGTGAATTCAGCTTCGCGGGGAAGACGGAGTGTTCCCAGTGCTTTCCGGGAACTTACAGCACCGGGGATGCTGCCGAGTGCAACTTCTGTAACGACGGAGATTATTCGGGCGATTATGGTTCGACCTCGTGCTCGCCTTGTCAGCCCGGAAAGTACACGCCTCCAGGTGGAGCCCACTCTTCTTGCACTAACTGCGAGGCAGGGAAATTCATTGGTGACGTTCAAGCGAACGAGTGCACAGCGTGTCCTGACGGCAAATACAGCGTGGGGGGGGCTATTGCATGCACCAACTGTGACTCCGGTTACAGGTGCTTTGACAGCGCTACCAATGCCAAACAGCACGACTGTGTGGATGAAGGGACCGCGAATCCAGAAAAGTATTACTGTCCTTCGGGAAGTGGAAGGGATGCAATCGAGGTGACAATGGTAGATGATGAAGGAAACCCCAGTCGTCACTACACTCTCCCGGCCGATCCAAACTTCATGTACAACAGGGAGAGCGAGCAGATTTGTCCTCAGTACTTTGAGTGCAACCTGGGAATCAAGTCGCCGGTGATGGAATGGACGACGGAGGCATGTATGTTAGTTCAAGAAGAAGACAACGACGTGAACACTTACTACGTTGAAACGGCTGAGAACATCGTCAACTTGCTTGTTGGCGTTGGCCAGCAGGCCAAGTCGAACCACATTACATACAAGGACGTTCAATACAAACTGGAGAGGAACGATGAGATGCATGATGCTTTCGCTGTCTTTGAAGTCGACGATCTTGCCTTGGTGAAGATTGGGGACACGCCTCTCGACCATGAGGTGAGGCAAGATTACTTGGCTGACCTGGTGGCGTACATAGAAGATGGAACTGGGGCAGAGTTTGCAAGGTTGAACTGCACTTTCCAGATCAAGGTAATGGACACGAACGATCCTCCGACCATCGTCATTGGAGGAAAGAGGGAAGTTATAGAGAGGAGCGACGAGAACACCAAAATTGGCGTTCCTGTCGGCGTCACAGACCCGGACACCCTTCAGGAGCACTTCTTTAAGATCGAATCCAGTCATCCACCCGAGGGCCTTGATCTCTTCACGATCGGAGGCTGCAGTGGACAGCTTTATGTCGCCTCGACCGCCATCGATTACAACACGAACTACCAGTACAACCTCACGGTGACTGTCGTCGATGATGGCCATCCTGACCCGATGGGTGACAAGGGGAATGTCACCGTCAACATATTGAACCGTAACGATCCTCCTTACTTCAAGGATGTAGCCTCCTCTTCTGTCAAGTACATAGATGAGAATTCCCCCGCAGGTTCTCTCCTCTCAGGACTCAGTGACTCAATGGTCCCAGCTGACGATCCGGATATTGAGAACTTCGCTGATGTCATCACTTTTGATATTAGCAGAAACGATGCCGATACCTTTGCCATTGACTTCAACACCGGAAGCTTGTCCGTGAAGGAAGGTGCTTCGCTGGATTTCGAGACGAGACGGGAATACAGTATTGCCGTTCGTGTTACTGATCTTGAGGGCCTTTATGACGTCATCGACATTAAAATACATGTTCTCGATGTCAATGAGGAATGTTCTCTCCGTTACAACGAGCTCCGAATCAACGAAAATTCTGCTATCGACGACCCTCTCACGGGGTTGCCTCAGGTCAAAGACCCAGATTTAGTGGCCGACCCTCTCGGCTCCCTTCGCTACAGTATCAGAGGAGGAGGCGAGAACTACGACATGTTCAAGATCGATCACGACTCTGGCATGATTAGTGTGGCCAAGTCGGGACTGAACTACGAGCAACAGAACGAGTTTATCCTTCAGGTCGAAGTCATGGACAGGGGAATCGCTGCAGACTCAAGTACATCCTCCAAGGACTCCACTAAGTGTGCTAGCTTGCCGACGGTTGCCTCTGTTCGCATCAAATTACAGGACGTCAATGAGGAGCCCGCCATCCAAATGTCGGCTTCTAGCTTTTCTGTTCCTGAGGCTGCCGAGGGAGGTTATGAGATAGCAACCATCTCCGTAGTAGACGAGGATGTGGGGCAGACGCACGAATTCTCAATCGTAGGTGGTAACAGTGATGCTAAGTTTGGCATCAGCGTGTCAGCTGATGATAACGTTGGCACGATTTACGTTTCCAATTCTCTAGATTTCGAGACTGTTGGTGGACCTTACACGCTCAAGCTTAGGGTCGATGATGGCAGCCTCATGGACGAAAAAGATGTTACTATAACAGTGACAGATTCGAACGACTCGCCTACTGTAGCAGATAAGATTGTCCTGCACATCCCTGAGAATGCGGTTGATTTCACCACGCCGAAGCTCGTTGAGGGCCAAGATGTCGACATCGGCTCTCTCGTCGATAGCAGGTGGGGGGAGTTGTCATTCTCGTTGCTTCAGCCTGATAATTCCTTTGACACCACCTTCAGGACGCTTCAAGAAGATGCAACCCACGCAGCGATAAAGAGTCTGAAAGAGCTTGACTACGAAACCCAAAACCTTTACGAGGTCAGACTGCTTGTGGCTGATGGCGGGGTGGGCGATGACAAGTCATCGCCTGCTCAGTCAATTCTAGAAATCCATGTGGACGACGTCAACGAAGCTCCGCACTTCTTGACTTCGGAGGAAGTGGCGGATCCGGAAGATTCCAGTGGGGAACCAGGAGTTACTACCCACTTCTTTGTAGCCGAAAACGCCGCTGCAAACGCTCTAGTGGCGAGCGCCATTGCTTCTGACCCCGACAAGAAGTCCTTGACTCCCGAGTGGGGCACCCTGACGTACAGCATCGAGAGTGGAAACGTTCACTGGACTGACACGGATGAAATTGGCACCTTTGCTATCGACCCAGTCAGCGGCAGCATTTTCCTGGCTCATTTCACTGATGATAGAGCGAACCTGAAGCACCCTTACACTTACACCCTCCAAATTAAGGCTGAAGACGGAGGTGACCCCGCTCTAGCGGCGTTCACTGAAATTAAGATAGATGTGTCCCACGCAAATGACACTCCTGAGATGCCGACTACGAATATTACAGCCGAGGAGACATTGCCAGTGGGTGCCGTGGTGGCGGAGCTCAACTGCGACGAAACGTGTGACGAAGATGCTGGTGATAGCATCTTGATGTTTATCCTGGATTGTCAAATTAAGGTCGGTGCGGTACTCAAGACTTGCGGCAGTGGAAGAGATAGAATCTTCGACTTAATACCCAAGGGAGGGTCGAGTCGCATCACAGAGCTCGTCATTGGCGATGATCTATACCTCGACTATGAGGACTACCTAGCTTTCGAGGATGAGCCCCCTTTCTATGTTCTGACTGTGTTGGTGGAGGATGATGGCGAGCCCGCTTCCATGAGGTCTATTTTCACGATCAACGTTGAGATTCTCCCGATGGACGAACCTCCAGTGATTCATGGCGGTTCTTTTGTCGTTGCGGAGGATAGCGAGGTCGGCAGGGATGTCGGTGACATGAACGGGCTTGCCAGTGACCCTGACGCAAATGCAGTCTTGTCGTTCTCCTTCTCGGCTTCGTCGCCCAATACGAACCTGTTTGCTATAACTAGCGACGGGGAAATCTCGACGAAGGCTCTCTTGGATTACGAGACAAAGTTCTCGTACTCGCTTAGTGTAACGGTTACTGATGAAACCGACCTAACAGCAGAGACAACTGTTTACATCAGTGTTCTCGATGTCAACGAGAGGCCGACTATGGACACGGGCTTGCATTTCTCCGTACCTGAAACTTTCTCTGTGGGCAGTGCGATAGGTACCCTCACGGCTACCGATCAAGACCTTGACGACGAATATTCGTTCACCTTCAGTCTTGACTCGAGTGATACTACCGGAGATCAATTTGGCGTCGTTGGTGATGACCTGCGGGTCGACACTGTCGTGCTCGCTGACGGTTCGAGCCTCCTTGAAACGATTGGTGGCGAGGAGATTGTTGTGACTGGGTCCAACTTCGGGAACAAGAACGACGCTGCTTCCGTAGCGGTTTCTGCCACCTTCATCAACCAGTTTGATGGGATTATTTATACTGCTGGGAACTGCAGGGTTACAATCGGTAACACTGAGATCCGGTGCGATACGCCTCCGGGTGTAGGTCACAGCCATATTTGGACCATTTCTGTCTCTTCTGACTCTGGGAATACTTGGACGAAGGAGGCAATCACCCCAACCTCTTATAAACCACCTGAGATTGTGGGAGTCAGCGGAGCATCAGCCCTCCCCACAAGAGGTGGGGGTGTCGTCACAGTTATGGGGACCAACCTCTCTCCCATCGTGTGCGCAGATGCAGCTTCATGCGGTGAGCACGACTACAAGGTCAGCAA
>BRXZ01001000.1:3470-15648 GCA_030267625.1 Triparma retinervis
AGTGAAGTTGGATGGAAGAAAACCAAATCCACCATCTAATTAATTTCTAACCCATCTCATGCCATCGTGCGCAGGAACTACGAATCCGAAAATAGCGCGTCCGTTTATTGTCTCCCATTGAATAAAAAGGTTGACTATGGAGGAAAAGGGTTCGGGTCTTTGGCGAAGGGTCGAACATTTTTTATCTTCACTGCTACTGACATGGAAAGCGTCGGAGAGGTTAAGCAATGCAAGGTGGAGTTCATCCAATACTTCGATGTAGGAGGCAAAGTCATTCTGCCGACGACATTGACCGAAAAGCTTGTGGCGGGCGCCATGGGCTTTATCGGAAAGTGCCAAAATACCTTCCAGGTGAGAGGACCAACTTTTGCAATAAAAATATCAAATTCTAACGCTGGCTCAACCCCTTCCACAGCACGACGAGGCTATCGACAAAGCCGCGTTCGATTCCTACACCAACATTGTCGAGAATGTGTCCCAATCTTACACCGAAGTAGAGGAGGCAATGATACGAAGAGGAAAAGATTTTCACAACTTGAATATGAAGAGCACGTTCAAGAAAGAGCTGGCTAGTCCTGATCGGAGGGTGAAGATGTGGCTCACTCATCCTGACGGTAAAATTTACACAGGGGTCTGTCAGTGCATCGTAGATGCCGATGCTTCCTCATGCGTCAGTTATGAATTCATCAAAGACTCCAGGGAGAGGATTAGTCGGCTAAGATCCAAGAGGATCATAGCCCAGATTACGGAAAAAGTCAACGATCACTGCCAGTTTTACGCAACTACCAGGGATTTAAAAGTCCCTGGCATTTCTCAACGTCAATGGCAATCCAAGTGCGCTTGGAAGAGAGAAGGAAAAAAGACTTGGATCGTCTATGAAGACACCAAGGATTTCTCTAAACGTTACCCGCTGCTACCTGGAATAGTTCTTGCAACATCAAAGACAACGTGGCTGATGGAAGAACTCCCAAAACTCGGCTCAGTTCCCCAGACTCGGGTTACTTTGGTGACGAATAATAAACTCAATGGCTCAGCACCAACCTACGCAACTAACATACTGGCTAAAAGGTTCGCAGGGAACATCATACAGGTGCGAATGGACGAGAAATGAAAACCGATGATGATGCAAAGCACGCAATTATGCCTGACAAACTAACACAATCCTTTCAACGACTCGCTTCGCTCATTACAGATGCGGAGGAAGATGGATGCTTCGCAAGAAATCGATACTTCGGTTCAAGCGCCCATGATAAAGCGCATCAAGGCCTTGCAAATTAGTTACGACCTCAAATCATCCGACGAAAAGTTCGCTGACGTCGTTGGCATGGAAAGTGTTCGAGGCGCGTTCCCACTTTCACAAACCTACGTTAAGGTTGAAGGGAAGGGGAATGGATGGGGAAAGACGACA
Source organism: Triparma retinervis (assembly GCA_030267625.1). NCBI lineage: Eukaryota > Bolidophyceae > Parmales > Triparmaceae > Triparma > Triparma retinervis. The sequence continues at coordinate 4,879 of BRXZ01001000.1, forward strand.
CTGACTGTGAGGGCAAACATGGAGGATGTTGCGGCTTTCCTTTGGGATTTTGAGAGTCGTTGCCACTTAGCAACAACTGGCGATATTGAGAGGAGGATCGAGAAAAAGATCGGAGATTGGGAAATGGTCGTGAAAAGAGTACAAAAGATAGAGTCGAAGCACGGCGCGAAGCACCACAACCGTGTCTACACCAATATCATGAAGTTGCACAAGGTCGACTTGAACACTGTTGTGATTTCCCTAAAACCGAAGGAGAAGGGTCATCACCGAGTTTTGGGAACCATACTGGGGGCTGCTTCTAGGTGAGCGAGGATAAAGAGGGCAGGGCAAAGACCGAAAAATCAACAATATTTCTAAGGACTAACGAAACCCTCCTTCGGCCGCCGTCGCTTCGCTCCATTATCGCAGCAAAAAAGTTCCAGTACTCGCTGAAGAGACCTGCATGGTGAGGTTCCACCGAATTAGAGCCAACGAAACGAGGGTCGAGTTCGTCACTTGGCTAAAGCTTGGATTCACCGTGAGCAAAGGAGCAACAAGACTTAGTTTGGAGAGGCACCTTGACGAGGCTGCTGAGATAGAACGACATTTCATCGACCTCGTCCCTTTAGAGGACACAACACGGCAGGTTGGGGAAGCGCTGGGAGCTGACATTGCTTGGGATGGCGGGCAGCTTGGGGGGCATCATACAAGAAAGTATCACGACAGGCATGTTGAGGAGGTTTGTAGGGATAGCGTGGCACTAAGGGAGGTGGTCAAGCAGTACCCTTGGATAGTGACTCTCTTGAAGAGGTGCCGTGCTGGAGAACTTGCTCACAACAGGTGAGACTTATGGGCGAAAGAAACGAAACAACGAAAGAAGCACGACAAAGAACTCCAATACTTACGCACCCCCTCGGTCACTTCCACCCATCGCAGACCCCAGAAGACAAAATTGATGTGCGTGGGAGAACATGAGGCCAATTTGATTGGGAGAAACCTCATGCCTTGCCTAAGGAGCAGGAAAACACCTCTAAGCGGTATCGTCCAGTGGAGAGACCAGAACAAGGCTATTGACGAGGTGAGAAGGGGAGCATTTTAAAGGGAGAGAGAGAGAGAGAGAGAGAGAGAGAGAGAGAGCTTCGATCCGAAACCACACCCAATCCTTTCCTGCAATCGCATCGCAACCCTTATCCCGATTTGCTATTCACTTCGCTTCGCTCATTGCAGCTTTTCGCGGAGTTCCCGTGGATGCTGGAAACCTTTCTTGCGATTGGGAAAGGCGTGATGACGTCGGCACCCTGGGGGATGATGTTCAGAGTCGTCTTGGGCGGTATCTTGGGCGTGTTGGACCTGTTCACAGACATCTACGTGTGTTATCTATACCGCGTTGAGGATAGGCCAGACTACTTTAAGTCGACGTTGACTGTTCTTCTGGCTTCACAAATCGTTTTCGCTCTGATCGTCGTTTGTCAATACAAAAACTTGGGTGTCAAAAGAGTCATGGCGGAGATGTTGCCAGTGCTCCTTGGTTTGAAACCTGCTGTGGACGCCAAAAGGGTGGCTTCCGGAAATGCTCTCTCCGAGGTGAGAACTGACATCTTGCGACTTGCGACTCACATTCGACTCACTTCACCCTTGCTTGCACTGCAATCCTACTGTCGTATACAATAAAATTAAAAAAATCATTAACAAATCGTCCATATCGTCCTCGTCCTCGTGCTCGTCCTCGTCCTCTCTTCGCTCGTCGCAGGGTGTTTTAGTCGATGCCTTCATGGAAATGACTGCGATAAAATGCGCCGAAATTGCGATGGAAGCGGTACCGGGCTGCATCATCCAGCTTTTGGCTATGTTGACATCGCAAAAGCCACTTCACGCAGGAGCTTGGATAAGTCTCATCATATCTGCGGTTTCAACAGGGTTTGCCGGGGCTTCTATTAGTTACGACTTCGACACCGAACCGATTCAAAGAGAAAGCAGGCCAGAATTCTACGGCTACGTGCCCAGCAACAAGAGACTGAGACGAATTATTTTTGTAACGCTCACAACCTTCTCTTCTTGCATGCTCCTCATCAGGTGTCTCATCATAGTACTGCTGAGCATGATCACTCCTCGATGGGCGATGGCTTACATTCTTATTGAGGTCTTAGGGTTCGTCCTGCTGAAGATCCTCCGTAATGACTTCTGGTACTGGTTGAGTGCGGGTAACTACTGGCTAGATTTAGTTATAAGCCTTCTTGTGAGGATAATTATCAAGACGACCTCTGATTTTGCCTCAGTGGTGCAGTTCCGTCACCCCAACGAAGTCGGCGGGGCATTCTGGTTGTTCAGCCAATTTATGGCGGTGGTTCTATTGCCCATATCGATAAAGGTGTATGATGCGAGTGAGGGTAGCAAAAGCCAAGTAACCAAGGCGGCAAGCGATTTCGCCCAATATCTCGTGCCTATAGCTACGATTTCCTTCACCGCATTCTTCCTTTCAATCAATCGTGAATATTGGCAAACATTTACGAGCACGAAGACGGGAAGAGATTCCCTAATTGATTCATTCAGGGAGTTAGAAAGCGAGGCCGCGAAGTCACACATCTTTACGAACTCGCGGAGAGTGTGGCAACCAATTGAGGAGGAAGTCAAGTCTTGGGTGGAAGATAACTGGGATCGATGGGAGAAAGAGCGGCCAAAGTGGTTTGATGCAACGATGAGGAGAAGCATCCCAGTTGACTTTATTCCCAACCTCAAGGTACGAGAACACTACAGGGCCCTGAAGAGGCAAAAGTCATTATTCTTCGGGAGTAAAAGAAGGAGGGGCCTTTCGGCGGGAGTGCTACCTGTCGTCAAAAATGAAAATGAAAATGAAGAGGAGAGCACAGAAAGGCCATCATCAGGCCGGCCATCAGGGATGCTATCATCGATGAGACGGCCCGACTCAGAGGACCAGTTGCGTGGACCCAAACACGTAGCACGATGAAAATAAAGAAAGAAGAACGTACCTTCTTCTTTGATGTTTGTTAACTTCAAGGAATTTTTTTTCTTCCCAGCACTCTAATCTCTCCCAGATCGCATTCTCGTTGACTAGCAAAATAGCCCCCAAACACGTCTTGCCACCTCCGTACGCTACTGCGACGGATGATTTGGTCATTTTTGGATTGAGCCTTTGCCTTCTCCCGAAATTTGCTCAAATAATTTCGTTCCCCCCCCTTTGGGCATCCTCCAACATAGGCAATGGCATCGCCTAGATACGACAGCCCAAAGCCCCGCTTTGCATCCAACGATGGCGAAGCTTCGCCCACCAGAATAGCCCCTTTCGTGTTTTATGATTCCCCATCCCATTCCCCAACCTTCCCCACGAGGCCTCCACCAAAGTTGGTGCCCACCTTTCAGATTTCGAGACCCCTTCACGCAACTTCGCCAACTCCATCTCTATCCGACGACGGTCTTGTCCTAGTAGATGGAGGGGGCGACCTGCTTTATTCAGAATCCCCTCCAACTGTGGAGATTGCTTGTGACTATGTTGGCAACAAAAACAACAACAGCAGGAAGTCTTCTCGGCAGGAGGTCAGGAAAACAGAGAGCCAGCACCCCCTGAAGTTACTCGATCGGGGTGCCTCTTTCATGGACCATACGTTCAGCAGCAAAATGCAAAGGGTGGATGCATTGTGCGATGATGAGCTCGGGGAAGCTGACTGGGCGGATGCCCCTGAAATCCCCGAAGACCCCGAATTCCTTGGAGCCCAACAGGCCAAGGCTAAGCCCACGAAAAAGAAGAAGGAGGCACCGACTTCTCCCGACGACGTGGAGGAGCAATTTGTAATCAAGCCTCTTGAAACTGTCGAAGATTACAGGAAAGGGAAGAAGCCTAAGGATCCCTACCCCCTCCCCTCTTCTTCGCCCCAGCTGTCAGATTCCGAGCTGCTTTCGGAAGTCAGCACCAAAGCCACTGCCTTCCTGAGCGCTGCGAAGCAACATCCTTTGTCCCCCGGGGCAAGCCAGCCTCCGCTCCCTTCCGAGATGTGGGATCTCATCAAGGAGGGATACGAGGCGAAGGTTGCCAAGGTTCGGAGACAAGAGAGGAGGCGTGGGAGGTCGGACGAGAGGAAAAAAATCATGGAAAAGAGTCTGATTGAGCGCCTCAATGAGAGCGAGGTGAGGACGGACAAAATGCCAGGCATCATACGCGAATACGACGTTGCGAGCTGCACCCTCATACATCCTTCCCTCTAATGCAATTCGTGCTATGGGTTCGCTTCTCTCTCGCCGCCCTCGCTTCCCTCGTCGCAGGGTGGACTGAGCAATGCGGAACCTGAGCTCATGGTCGATAGGGCAGTCACTCGAGCTCTAGCGGGCGACGTCTTAGGGGCCAAACTCATGCTGCAGAACGGGCGCGACAAAAGGACCGCCGCCTTGCGGAGCGCCGCACTGGCTCATCCCAAGGGCGAGGGGAAGAAGCAGAAGAAAAAGGTGAGAATGACCAAGCAAGGGGAAAAACAGTGAATATTAAAATCTAACGCAATCCGTCATGCGACAGAAGAAGCCGCAGTCGAAGCGCAAGCCAAAGGCAATAAAGAGGCCCGTCTATTCGGACTCTGGCTCTGATTCCTCGTGCTCTTCAGCGACCTCGGCCTCCGAATCAACCGCAAGCATGGCCACTTCATTCTCTGGCTCCTCAACTACTTCAAGCTCTTCAGGCCCGGACGACGCAGAACAAATAACGAGGACCCTGTCTTCAACTTCGAAGTCGATACACGCGACCATCAACTCTATCGAAAAAATCGCAAAGAATAAGGTCGTTGACCCATCCTTAGGCCAGAAGCCGTACCACCAAACGCCAACGGAAGTCGTCGAGGAGACGCTGCCTTTTCAATCTTCGAATCTTGCAGTGGCGGTCGACGAGGACATGTTGGAGCTCAAGAGAATCCAGAGTCGACTTTCTTACCAGCTTGGTCGGCTGTCGTCGACTTTGGGCGCTGCGGCCAACGCAGCTAAAGCAGAAACGTCAGAAGGCGCCGAGAGGTTGTTTTTGCTCGGTCAGACTGGCTTATCCGTTCCCAATGTGCCACCTCCTCCTCAGCCTGAGGTTCTCCAGTCGCAAATGAGGACTATACGACACGACGAGCAGAAGTACCAGCAGGGTTTAGTTCACGATCAGCACCCACAGCACCGTCAGACACACGAGCAGCACTACGAACAACAACACCAGCAGTCCCTTCAGTATCCACCCCACCATCATCCCAACCTACACATCCACCCCCCCTCCAATCCTTCCCTCCCACCCCAACACCCCCAACAGCCCCCTCTCCAGCCATCTTACCAGCCAGCCCCGTATCTTCCGCAGCACACACACCACCCTACTTCCTACCAGCAGCAGCCGCAGCCGCAGCCGCAGCCCCAACCCCAACACCAACACGAACCCCAACACCAACCCCAACCCCCACCCCAAACCCAACACCAAACCCGCCAAGTCTTCGAACCCCGAATGTCCCCCGACAGCCTGGACGGAGTGACCCGACAACAATATCTGCCCATTCCTCCCAACGATGTTCAAGTCCAACCACAAATACGACAGCCTCCCCCCGACACATCTGCCCTCAAGCAACTGACGAAAAGGTAAGAATTATCAGACAGGTGTATGTATTCGTGCATCGCGATTCTAACTCCGCGTTCCACGCAGAATTTACGCATCGACCAACAACGCAAATAGTCCACACAACCTTCTTGCCGCCCCAAATTCCTCCCTGTCATCAGCCTACCTTCTAGTTCAACCTCCCGCCCTACCCGCGCAGCCCCAAACTACCGCATTCTACGGACTTTCAAACTACCAACCTTTGAAGCAACCGTTTACGCGCCCGAACCACTCTCCCCTCTCCCTTCGCACAATTTCTGTGCCCATCTCCTCTGCTCCTCCTCCTTCTCCTCATCCCCAACAACCTCTGCAGTCGCCCCCCTCACAGCCACCGGCTGCAACCGCCCCTCCCATCGAAACACTCACCCCAAGTCCTTCCACAAACCTCAAGGAGACAACGAGTGTGGCATCAAGAGTCATGATGATGATGGCAAGCCCAAACAAACTGGGGTTTTCTGAAGCGATGGACGCTGTCAAAGCAGACCAAGGGAGGGGAGCTATTATTTAGAAGGAAGGGTCAATTTTTGTTTGTCACAACAATTAAAAATATACAATTTTCCGCCGCTAGATTCTTCTGTCGTTCCAGCCAGTTCGAATACGGTCTCTAGTCCTTGTATCTCTCCAGTTCCCTCAGTAGTAGAGCCTCCCCAAACTGCCCTCTTTCTCCTTCCTCCCCATCACCCTCCTCCTCTTCGCGAAACCAGTGTCTATAGAGCCCGGTCCTCTTAAACATTTCACTGGGTTGGCGGTAGATATCAATAATCTCGCGATACAGTTCTTCTTCCAATATGAGATCGCCGTGAAGCCTTGACAAGTAGAGGTGAGTTAGCAGTTCACGGAGCACATCGACCCGAGGGAGGTCCGTCATCCAGATGTTCACTTGGGTGTTGATGAAGCTCCCCCTCACGAGCCCGGCCACTGTTCCGATGACCAGAATGTAGAGACCGAGGATGGAGTAACCTTCAAGGTACGTGCCAAAGGTGGTCTTGGCGCTGATGGTGTAGAAGCGAGGCCCGTCGCAGTCGCTCCCGGGGTTGTCCGACTCGCAAGTCCCACACACAATGTTCCACCAGTCAGTAAATTCCGCCTTGTTCCCCCCGCTGACTGTCGTCGTTGTCTCAGTGCTGTTGACCTTCAGTGTACCCATACTCAGGATGCAGTCGGAACTCAGGTCGTTGACCAAAGGTCTGACCACCCCCCCCCCGCTCGCAACCCTGAAGAACTGAGGAACGAGCCCTTCGACCTTAAAGTCCGTCCTGTTCCCGTCAAGTACCTTGCTGAAGTCAACCTTCTCATCGTCAGTGAGGAACTTCTCGCTGCTGGCAATAACCTCCGTACCCGTTGTCTCCAGGACAAAGGTGTAGCTCACAACAAGCTCAATGGAAGTCTCCGAGTTTAGATCGCTAATGAGGTTCGACCATGCCGGAGGAGAAATGCTCCAAACCTCACCGCTAGTGGGGTACATGATGATCTCTTGTAGCTCGTTCCGGTACTCTGCCCTTTGGCTAACAGGGAGACTGCTGATTTGACTGTACTTCTCTTCCAGGTAGTACCAGCTTTCCTCCGAGAGAATCGAGGATACATCCTTCTCGTACTCTACGGCGTAAAGGTCGGGGTAGCGTTTCAACCCTATGCTCATCTTGACCTGGGAGACTGGGTTGATGGAGCTGCTCATGGTTCCTGTACTGAAGACAAAGAGGGGGAACCAAACGATAAAGCAGAGGAGGACAAACACAAGCGCCCCGGTGAGCCACTTTCGACGCAAAGGTTGGGGCTCGCCCTTCTTCCTTCCCTCCCGTTGAAGAAAGTGCAAGTTGCAGGCAACCAAAAACAAAGTGCTGTTGATGTCCTCCAACTTAATCCAGTCCCCAATCATGAGGGTCGTCTCCGTGCAGGCCCAGTCAAGAACAAGGCTGATCTCGTAAACAAAAGGAATGGCCCGGAACACGGTAAACACGTTACCAATCAACCAGTGGACTTTCCTCGTCATTATGCTGCCCCCTGTGAAGGGAGGATAGCCATAGCTGATTTGCAGTGCCGAGAAGAAGAGGTAGAGGAGCTCAAGCATAAACCATATAAAGAGGCTGCCACCGGAGCTCAGGCTGCTTTTCATGAGCGTCCCAGTGTGAAGTACGGCCAGGACCCAGGTAAGAGTGACAACCTGCATGAGGTACTTGAACCTGATGCTTTTGAGGAGGTAAATGCAGCGGTCCACTATCATGATGCAAAAGTGAGTGAAGAGAGTGACAACGTAATCCCCGGATATGCTATTTTCCTGGATACTGCTTATCAAAGCGTCACTTCGCTGCATGAAGAAGACGAGGAAGAAAAATTGGACGAGCTGGCACATTAGGATGTGGAGGTAGAAGTCATATCCAGGCTTGCGACGGCCTTTTCTGTTCGTGAAGCGAAGGACGTCGTCGTAGAGGGTGACGGTGAGAAGCTTGACGTTCCTTAAGGTCGCCTTTGTTACAATTATGGACATTTCCTTGAAGGAGAACCACGTTCGCGACATGATGTTGGCACAGCTATATTTTTCTGAGGGAGAACACTTGCAGCACGGTGCGTTGGATGTTTGGGTGGAATCGAATCGCTCGCTTTTGATTTGCGGCAGCTTCCTTATCGAAGGACCAGCAGTGCCGCCGCCGCCGTCATTGCCGCCATTGCCGTCATTGCCATCATCCTCATCCTCATCCTCATCCTCATCCTCATCCTCATCCTCATCATTTCCATCGGCAACGTGGCCCTTTAAGGCAATCCAATTTTCCTCATCCCCCCCCCCCCCTCCACTCTTCTGCTCACGTAGATCCCAAACACCCCTCATTCTCAAGTATTCGCAGTGGAGAAGAACACTCCCAATCACAAAGATTTCCCCGAGCACGCTTCCGAGGAAAGCGCCTCCCCATCCAGAGTCCAGCATTTCATCGTTCACAACCCCAACCTCTTCAAAGACGATACTTCTTGGAAAGGGCTCAAACATCATGTCGACGTAGTTCTTCGTGCTCTCTAGGTAAACCTTCTCTAATCCAAACCACATGTCCTTGACCATGGGCTCATCGTTGTAGTACGGAAGCTGTTCGTAGGTACTGACGCACTGCTCGTTCTTGACGTAACCCGTGGAATTCTTTGCAGGACAAAGAGGAGCCAGAGAAAATTCGTTGTCGCAAATGCATATTGCGTGGGACTGAAAAGCGAGTTTCAAGCAGATTACGAAGCCAGAGTACGAAACAACAATGGCCCAAAATTTACGATGGGGGTTCTGAATGAGTGGGTGAAGGAAGAGTGAGGTGAGGTCCGTCAAAGGAGGCATGGACCTAGGGTTGAAGCACAAAGCGTAGCCAAAGACCGCGCAGGGGTAGAAGATGGTGAGGAAATTAGGAGAGGTCAAGTGATTCATAATCATCGTAGAATAGACAAAGAGGACCGAATTTGATCGGACGAAGACGTGGAGGTAAGTCAGGAGAGAGAAAGCTCGACTGAAAAAGTCGTGCAACTTAACTGGGCGGGTCCTCTTGTCCGGAGAAGCCTCTTCGGGACTGCGTTGCTCTTCGAGCTCAGCCTCTTCGTCCGACGAAGGGTCGACGGCTCTTTCATTCACTGCCGACGCGCCGCCATCATTTTCCTTGTCGCCATTATCATCTCCGTGGTCGAGGACGTCTTTGGCCGCATGATGAATAGCCCTGAGGAAAGCTCCTTTGGCCTTGAGAACGACCCCCATCCTCTTCGCCCCGACCATGTCTGTGACAACAGTCAGAGGAGCGTTCAGAGAGCCCCGCTTCGACGACTGCTTCAATAGAGGGGCTGAGACAGGGACAGGGGCGGTAGTCGAGGTGTCCGTGGAGAAGTCTCCGCCATCCCCATCATGTCCAACCCCCCCCTTTCTTTTTCTGATTCCAACACCTCCCATTCCCTCTGTTACAACTGCCTCAAGTTCAACGGCCTTCTCGAGCTTCTGCTTTCGCTTCTCTTCTTCACGATCCGAGTGATTAGATAAACTCAAGAAAGACATGACCGAATCGGCAGCGGACCTTTGTTGAGTTGAGTCGGAGCTGCCAGAGTGAGGGCGCGTGGGTGAACTCCCCAAAATCTCATCAGCTAGTCCAACAGAGCGTGCCATACGATGTTTGAGAAGGTACTGCGACGAGCGAAGCAAATCACGGAAGGAGATTGATGCTAGGTTAGGAATGAAACCATCTTTCGGCATAATGTTCGGCTGTCAGGGTCACACATCCCCTCCCGCCTCTCACCTCCTCCCACTTGACCTCATGGTTGGCCTTTTCTCTACTCTGGCTAACCAAGACACAGAAGTCATGCATCTGCTTGAACTTGGTCCTGATGCTCTCCATGGCCGCATCCCTCTCCCTCTCAACCCTCCTAATCACAGTGGTCCCATTGCGGCGTTTGTAGGGCTCAAGGTAGTGGGACACAGAAATAATGTGTGCTACCTCTGGGCGTCGAAGTAGGAGCAGCTGAAGGGCTGCCAAGGAAACGATTACCGCATCTATTATTACCTCTGTTCCAATTTGCCGCTCGTCTTTGGCGTTCTCGTACGTTCCGTACACTTTCCTCAAACCAAACTGTACCTGCCAGCTGTTGACAGTGTAAGATTCAGGAATGTATGGGAACTGGAAGATGAGGCGAAGAAAGAGCGAGAAGACCGCGAATCGAAGTATCGGGGTCCAAAGGGTCGGATCGCGGCCAATGTGGCTCGAAATCTTGGTATTCGTCGCCCCGTTGGAGTGCAGCGCGACAGCTCTCACTACCAGCACAATATACCAGAAGGTGAGCCAGTTGTAGGCCATGCTGCCGTATAGAATTACAATGCCAAGAGTGATGTAGGGTAGAGGGATGAAGAGAAGGAAGGCAAGCACCGACTGCAAAGATCGGCGGGTGTGAGCCGTGACGAAATTCACATCGAAGACCAACTCTCGTCCGTCCAAGCTAGGGTCCCTTAGCTGCGGAAAAGGGGCGTGCGTTAGTGAATACGAGAAGGCATATTTTTGGCGCTATATCATCACTTTCTCCCCTCGCCTATTCTCACCTCCACATAGCAATAACACATGACCAGCAGCGTGAGGAAGTCAAAGGTTAAGAATCTTCCACTTCGCTCGGGGATGCAGAAGCACATCCAGTTGGAAATTAGGTAGCCCTTAGGTGTGTACGTGCTGCGAGGG
>BRXZ01001017.1:0-15480 GCA_030267625.1 Triparma retinervis
CTGGGACGACGTAGTACTCCCCCTCCTCGTCCTCCTTCTTCAGGATGCCTCCTCCCCCGTCCAAGTCCACTGCCGAGACCTTGATCCCCCCAGTGTAAACTCCAACGAGGCCGCTCACGGCAACCTCCCTCCTCCTCTTCTCCTCCATGAACGCCTTGTACTCCTCCTCCTCCACGACCTGGCTCCCCCCCATCCCCGTGAGCGATTCCATGCCGCCCCCCCCGTCACCCGAGTGCAGCCTCCTCGCGCTCTCGTGGCTTTTCACCTTCCCCGTGGCCCTGAACTCCACCCTGTCGTTCTTATTCCTCTTCACCTGCTTCATGGTGACTTCGCTGATCTCCCCGAACTTGCTAACCAGCTCCCCCACGCTGCTCTCGCTCATGAGGCCCAGGAACTCCACCTTCTCCTCGACCTTCTCCATGCTCGAGCTCGCGCCTAGAGCCTCGGTCTCCACCCTCACGTCAATCACGCACCTCCCCCCCCTCTCGCTGTAAATCCCAGCGAACAGGTTCCCGAGGCCTTCATTGCTTTCGTTCAGGACAGGCCTGCTATTGGGGAAGAGGGTTATCCGACGGGGCACGTTGGTGGGCTTGAGGTCGTAGGTGAAGTACGTGGGGAGCCGGTCCTCGCTGAGGTAAAGGTCGAAGTTGCTCATTGAGGGGTGGGCGTGGGCTTCGTAGTCAGTCAAAACAATTGAGACTGGGGAGGCGGCGGGAGGTGGCGAAGGGGGGTTAGTAGGGGTAAGCAAAGTAGATAATTTCCGCGGAGGGTTCCATCCCATTCCAAACCTTTCTTTTCCGCGCTGCTCTCGCTTCGCTTCGCTCCGCTCCACTCCACTCCACTCCACTCCGCTCCACTCCGCTCCGCTCCACTCCGCTCCACTCCACTCCTCTCCACTCCACTCCACTCCGCTCCGCTCTCACCTGTACAGTCCTTCTCCACCACGGGAATCTGTATGTACACAAACTCTCCCTTCCCAACGCCAACGACGATCCTCTTCCTCTCCCCAATCAAAGGAATTATGGGGTACCTCGTTGTACTGTAATAACTCAATTCGTCCACACTCCTCCCGTCCACCTCCCTCTCCTTCATCCTAATCTCCCTCTCGATCCTCCCGCTCTTGTAGTTGGCCATCTTCCTCTCCTCCTTGACAGGCCTCGCGGCCCCGACCTCCAACTTCTCCTCCACTTCCAACATGTGCGTTGGCCAGTCCCACTTGTCCGTCAAGAACACGGGGGGCCACTCAAGGTGGTCGTAGTTCGCCGCCAAATCGTAAAGGAAGCTCAAGTCCCCCGGCACCCTCATCTGAGCGTCCTTCAGAACCTTGGGGTAAGCATCCTCCACCCCCCCCTCCCTTTCCTCCCCCTCCTTCAAATCTACCCCGGTCTCCCCCTCCACCCTGACCTCCGTCTTGGTGGCGTCGAATTTAATATCGCTCCCGTACCATCTCTCCTGGCTCAAGACGGTGCTCCCGCCGTCTACCTTCCCCGCGACCCTGACCAAGTTCTTCTCCACCACCTTCCCCCGGTTCCTGATGACCATCTCCTGCTGCTGCAACTCGGCGTACGTGAGCGGCCTGTTGAGTAGACCCCACCTGTCCTCCCCCAAATCCCACCCGACCTTGTCAGCGTCAAAGTCGCACTTTCCCATCCTCTTCCTCTCCTTGGCCTCCCTCGACATTTCGTTCTTCTTGAAGATCCTCTTCTTCTCCCTGACCCTCGCGACCTCCTTCTTGGCCTCCCTCTGCCTGATCTTGCTCTGCAGTACGACCGACGCCTTCGTCTCTTCCTTGTTCTGCTTCTCGAACAGCTTGAGTGCGTAGAGCTTCCTCGCCTTCCTGCCCCTCTGGAACTTCTGCATCATCGTGGCGCCCTTCTTCTCGTCCTCCTTCTTCTTCTCAACCTTGAGCACTGCGACCTTCTTCCTCGCTTCCTGCCCCCTCCTAATCCTCTGGAAGTTCACGGCTGCCTTCTGCTCCTCGTTCTCCTTCTTCTTCTTTTTCTTCATCAAGAATATCCTCCAAGCGATCTTACTCCTGTACGAATTCTGCACCTTGGTCGCGGCCTCCTTCCTCTGCTTCTTCTCAGCCAGTATAGCAGCCTTTCTAGCCTCCTCCTCAGCCCTCCTCTTGGCCAAAGCCTCCTCCCTCGCCCTCCTCAGAGCCTCCTCCTTCTCCCTAGCCTCCCTCTCAAGCCTCTCCTTCTCCAGCCTCTCGGCCTCAAGCCTATCGAGCTCCTCCCTCCTTAACCTCTCCGCCTCCTCTCTCTTCCTCTTATACTCCTCCTCCGCCCTCAGCTTCTCCTCCATGAGCCTCCTCCTCTCGTCCTCCTCCGCCTTCCTCTTTGCCTCCTCCTCCTCCCTCAGCTTCCGCAGCCGCTCCTCCTCAAGCAGCCTAAGCCGCTCCGCTTCGCGCTCCGCCCGCAGCTTCCTGGCCTCGGCCTCAGCTAGCAGCCTCAGCCTCTGGGCTTCGAGCTCCGCCTGGCTCATGCCCTTCAAGGGGCTCAGGGGCCTACCCAGCACGTCGTACCTACCGACCTTGCTCTCGTCCACCAGCGCGCCGCGGTCCATGAAATCGGCGAGCGTCTTCTTCCGAATGCCCTTGTTTTGAAGGTCCAGACACTTGGTCCCTGACATGCTCAGAGAGCTGAGGGCGGGGTCGACACCTGGGAACCTTATGTAAATGTTGGTGCCCTCCTTCCTACCCCCCCCGACCGTAGTGGGCCTCATTGTCCCCACGCTGCGCTGCAGCTTCCTTTTCCTCCCCCGTAGCCTCTTGCCTCCGGGGCTGCTCATGGCTCTCACGAGGTCTTTCTGGAACTCCCTCACCGGACTCGTCTGACACCGACTGTCGACGGTCCCGACGGTCCTGTCGTCCGCCCCGAATGCGCTCATACGGAAATCACCGGAATATTCGGCGTCAAGCTTCCACCTTCCTCGGTCCGCCCCCACCTCCTTGATGACCTTGTTGCTCATTTGGAGCATCCTGCTCACACTGGCTGGCCGTGGGTCCGTATCGGCGTGCATGTTCAACCTCACCTCGAGGTTGCCGTCGGCCAAATCGCTCTGGAAGAGGGCCGTCTTGGGGCGCTCCACCAAGGAACTCATCTTCTTGGAAATTGCTGCGGCACCCACGGATATTTCATCAGGCTCCTTCGGGGTGAAACCAAAGTCACTGTGCAGACTCTCTCCAACCTCAATCGCCACGTCCCCTCCCGGGAGGCTCTGGAAGTCGCCGTCTCCTTCGCCCCAAAAGCTCTGCAACACCCCGCCGTCCTCCCCCCTCTTCTCAGCAGTTCCTGTTCCTGTTCCTGTTCCTGTTCCTGTTCCTCCCCTGCTCTTCCTGTCAGCAGTCGCAATATAGTCCTCGTTGCTTCCGTGCCTCACGCCGGCACTCTTGATGAGACCCCTGCTGGGGGGTAAGGTCACCTCGACGCTCAGCAAACCTGGGTCGACGGGCGATTCCCTCTTGTCCCCCTTCATCGGCCTCCTTGCACCCTCCACACCCCCCTCCTCGTTCATCGTCAGCTTTTTCTTCCTAGGCTCCAGCACAAACTCCTCGCCGCCGGTGCTGTCCTGGAGCAGCAAAGATGTGCTCTCCCCCATTGCGATGCCCTGGACGTTGAACATGGCGTGTCCCTGGATCAGCCTCAACGTGCTCATAAAATCGACGAGCCCGTCGACCCTGTCCCTCTCAAGTCCCCTGTTCGGGCTCTCTATCCACTCGGCCAAGTCCTCAAACTCTCCGATCTGGCCAAACTCCAAAACGCCACCGTAAAGGAAGAGCACAAAGTCCATGTAGCAAATGTTGCCCTCGATGGGGGAGAAGAATTTCTTCATTATCGTCTGAAGGACAACCTCCGCAGGATGTATGGGCTCGTCGTCGTCCGGGTGTCCCTCGATTCGTTTCAGGGGATTAGTCCCAAGCCTGCTCCCGGGGGTTCCGGGAGGAGGCTGCAACTTCAAGGCGTGGGCATAAAGGGGGGGCACCCCCCACTGTCTCCACGCCCCAGCCCCGCCGGACCGGCAAACCTCCCCGAAAGCGTCGACGGAGACACACCCGCTTCTCTGGTCATCAAACATGGTGAAGGCCGCAAGGGCGCCCCTTATGAGCACGAGATGCCTGAGAATGTCGCCGCGGAATCTCTCAGCTTCATCCTGCTCATCATTCTTCTCGTCTGCCATGTTCTCCCCCCCGTCCAACTCGGTTATCATGAAGCTGGCGCCCTTGTCCACCTCAACCTCCTCCTGTCTCTTCCTCTCCCTGGTGGCAGCTCTGGAGGATGTGATGTCCCTGCTGACCGCCCTGACGACGTTTTCAGGAATTGCGGCCTCCCCGAACACCCTCGTGGAGAAGTCCGAGCTCAAATCATCAAAGCGCAAGACCTCGTTCACGATGAGCTCCAGGACGTCCTCAAGGTCAATGAGGGCGTCGTAGTCATCGGAGTAGTTGGATGTCGAGGGGTTCACGAGGGACGCGGAAGGACCGGCATTCATAATTTCCTCCAAGCTAACGCTGCTCCCTAGGAAGTAGCTACTTCCCGTCGGGCCAACGTCGGAGTTCAAGCTGCTGTTCAGGTCGAACTCCCCCATCATGGGAGGATTGTTCTGCTCGACACTCAGCCCCCCTCTATCATATAGGTTAATCTCGCTTTGGTTGAAGATGATCGCCCCGACGCTGGATATGCACCCTGGGGCGAAGTGCCTCCCATCAGCCGTAGAAACCTCCCTGAAGCAAAGCTCCATGTGCCTCTTGGAGATGCACTGCGACTTCACCTCGTTCTTCCCCCCACCCCTGAATCCACCAACTCCGCCGCCCTCTGCAGGCACTAGCAGGCCGTCCACGACGAAGTCCCTGTCCTGGCAGTACGACAGCATTTCAAGGTACATGTCGCAAAGGTCGAAGGGGAGGTTTGCAGTGATGCTCCTGTCCACAGCGTTGTTTGGGTCAGCGGTAGATTCTCCGTAGAGGTTCAGCATGCGACCAAAGATGCGCAAGAGGGACGCAGAAGGTGCGTGAGCCGCGATGGCGTCGAAAAGTTGAGTCAACCTGTGCTCCGCCACCTTTGGGAAACCGAAAGTTCTCAGGTAGTGGTCGTACATCACCTTTGCCGTCGTTGGGGGTTGCACCAGCAACTTGTTGCTCTCCTTATCTGCCTGAATTTTGAAGTTGATCAGCTGCCTTGTGATCATTATTGTCTTGTTCAGGTCCATAAACCTCGGCTTGTAGACAATCACCCTTTTCTTTTTGGCCACGGGCAGGGGGGCGTAGTCGTCCTTGTTGCTCCCGTACATGGCTTGCAGTGCTGAAGGGGCAGGGGGCTCGACTTCCTCCGGCGGCACGGTGTCAGGAGAGGCGGGAGGCGACATCACCGCGATGCCCTCCTCAGCAGCTACATTGCCGTCCTTTACACCCGCATCCGCCTCTCCCTCCTCAGCAACCTTCTTCGGCCGAGGCAGAGTGCGAGTCTTAGTGAGCACCATAGGGCTCTGCCAGAAGGCATGGAAGGAGGTCGGTACAGAAATGAGGCTTGGAGCATCGAACACGACCTTGCTCTGGTACGGAACATACTCCTTGGGCCCAGGCACGACGCTCTTTGCAAGCCTGCTGATTTTGGCCATTTTATTGAACCTCTTCTGGCTGTCGGTTGGCTTGGCCTCGGGATCCTCCACTGCAACCTTCACCCTCCTCGGCTCCCCTACCTCATTGTACACAACCTTGGTCTTGAACCCGCCCATGTCCCTGTACTTTTTCATCCGTTTCTTGACTGGGCTCATTATGTCACCGCCATCCTTGGGGGGCGCCATGTTCTTCTCCTTAACGATGCTCGCGGCAACCTGTGCTAGCTGGGCCAGTGTGATATTGTGGTCAAAGGTGAGACCGACGGCCTGCATGCCCAAGGCAATCAAGTTGTCACCTCCCTCGTTGTTGAGGAGGTCGGGCCACCACCAGCGTAGAATCTGGGGCATGAGGTCTGCCTTGATTCTGCCGGTATGGTAGGGGTCGTTACCTTCGAATGCATTCTTGAGTTTGTTGTCCCTCCTCAGTTTTGACCAATTTGGCAACCTGTCTTCCTTCCGTCGCCTCCCAGTCGTCGTCCTCTTGCTACTACTTCTACTCACGGAGCCTCTCTCCCCATGGCTGAATCCCGAGTGGACGCTAGCAACAGAGAGGTTCACGTCGCCGCTGCCAACAGAGTTGGAGCTAACGACGCTGCTAGCGTCGACTTGGAGCAAGCTGGGGAGAGAAACATTAGGCGAAAGGGCGCCCTTGCTAGATCCTTGCTGAACGAACTTTGATGGCAACAACAGAGGCGGCGAGACTGGTGTCGGAGCAAATGTTGCCGACATGGGTGAGGGGAATTTATTATTATTCGGCACGAGGACGTTGGTGCCGTCAACGACGAATCCATCACCGACGAATCCATCGCCGACGAAGCCATCGCCGACGAAGCCTTCAATTATGTCATCATTGTTCAAGCCGGACCCAAGCCCACCTTGGCTCCAAGGCCTGTCAAAGGTGGGCGAGGCACTTCTTTCCCTGGAAAGTGCCCGCGGCCTCGAAGGGCTCGTGTTGAGCTTCTTCCTTTCTGCCTCCTTGGCCTCCTGCAAGAGAATTTGAGCCTCCTTGGCCTCCTGCCTGACCCTCATCCTCTGCTCGACCTCGTTGTCCAACACTCTAGACAAGGACTCCCCTGAAAGGTCAAAGTCATCAACCTTATCGACGCCCTCCTTATATCCAATCCTTTCCAGCCTGGTCCCAACAATCTTTCCGAGCCTCTCCCCTCCTCCGTAGAGGACGTCGACCCCGCTTCCGGCTCCGCCGGTCCTCCTAATGATTCGGATCGAGTACACGGGGCTTTCTACGCCAAGCCGTCTCACGGGGAACATACCCTGCTTGTCAACTCCGAACAGGTTGATGGCACAGTCCACCCCACCGGTAGCGACAATGACGTCCCCAACCAAAGCCTTGCTCTCGTCCATCATGGTAATTTTACCAGCATGATAGCAGCCCTTCGTGACGGGAGCTCTATCAACGCTGATTCCACCAATCTTGTGGTTGTCCCTGACGCGATACGCTTCTACTGTTCCTGACTCGAACCCTACCCCGACTATCGCGTCGCCATCGCCGAGACCAACCACGCAGATGCAGCTGACATCGCCTCCAGCAATAAAGAAACCTACGATGTCGAGGCTCTTGTCAGTCGCCTTGAAAACCTTGCAGACGCCGCCGGCTGCACAGGTGGCAATGTAATGGCAAGAGCCTCCTGCCTCGGCCGTCGAGTGCATGTCAATGACCCCCCCAGCGTGTGCCTGGTTGCTCGAAACCTGCCTGGCCTTGCCCTCGTCTACAAGTTTGTAGTACGAGACCCACCCGCTGCCGTCAGAAACCACAAACCTCTTCTTGCCCACTTTGCATATTTTCGTGATCTCCCTTCCAGTGCTTTTGGCGAGGACGTCACCGTGGTCACTTGTGCTATTCAAACCGTAAGACTCAAGCCTGCCGTCTTCGAAGCCGGCTACGATTGAATCGTCAACAAACTCTACGGCCTGCAGGGAGGAGCGGAGCAAGGCGAGGGCAGAAAAAGGGTCAGTTTTTCAAGCTTTGAAGCAGTAAGGACGTCTCCTCATCCACTCTCACCTTTGCGTCAATTCCTCCCACAGTATGTTCCAAGAATGGATTCGAAAGGTGGAAAAGCGAGGCGCCTCCCCCCTCAGCCATGATCAAAACGCTGCCGGGTATCTTGCCATCGCTGCGGCTAAGCTTGATGTCTAAAACCTTTTTCCCCTGGGAGCTCTTCACGTGATAGTCGCAGGCCTTGGCTTCGAGGATTGATATCAGGCCACCGATCGAAGAGAAAACTATGCTCCGCTTTCCCCACGGGCCAGAAACGATACCAAGGCCGGACTGGAGGCTCCGAACCTCGTCCCCCCTCGCCGCTCTTCTCTCTTCTTGTGTTTCAAGGTAATGGTTGGGGGGCGCCCTCTGCAGCTTAAAGGTCCCAATCTCCTTCGCCAGGGTGATCTCTTCGACGGTTTCCCTCGTGTAGCCGCTAGTGGTGCTGGCATCCCCAGCCGCCGCCTCCCAGACCCCAATAGTTCTTCGTCGGCCCTCCAAAGTCCACCTTCGGACGTAGCAGTCCTTTGGGAGTGGGAGGGGGGGGGTTTGATATGGGGGGAGGGGTGAATGAGGTTAGTGATCCAATCCAATGCAATCCAATCAAATCCAGTCCAAACCAGTCCCGCATTATCTCACCTCCCCTATGGATATGAAGGAAAACTCCCCCTTTCCGACGCTGGCAGTCACTGGGGTCTCCCACATGTTCCCAGCGAGCTCGGCATGCAGCTCCATCACGCCCAAGCCATTGCCGACACTCCTGTGGGCCGTGAAGGAACATATAAGCTCGGCTGAGCGGCGGATCTCCAATCCCCGGAAAGGCTTCATCGTCCAAACGGCAATCGTTCCGTCGGAAAGGCCCGCAATCAACGTGTCGTTGTCCTCCGTCCCTTCCCCGCCGATGAACTCTACCTCTGTGATCTTGACGGAGTTGGGGTGCAAATCTTCAATCGCGCCAGTCAGCTTCAGGAGCTGCGGAGTTTGCGTGAAGAGAAGCACGTTGTTTTTCGTCACAGCGACCAGCGTCTGTTCGCCGGCACAAACTCCCGCCTTCACCTTTGTGACGGCTCCCATTTCATTCTGCGACGAGGCCATGCGTGTGTGTGAGGGAGAGGGGGGGGGATGGGGGAGCATTAAGCGTTGTCGTGCTGCTTCAGGTCCTGTCTTGTCTTGGCCATCCATCTAATCCAATCCATTCTCACCTCAACCTCAGTGATGGGGGAAATGTTGAGCACAATGTGCTTGTTCTTCGTAGTTCCGTAATCTTCGTCCTCAGACGCAGAGGAAAGATCCTCGTCCGAATCGTAGAGGTCCCACACACAAATCTTGCCCTCCTTGGGGCCACCGCAGGTAACAATGTGGCCGAGTTGTGAGTTGTAACAGATGTCCTCAGTGCGGTCCCTGACCTTGGCACCGTGAGGCTTAAAAAAGGCCAGCGTCGCAAGGTTGGGGTGCAGGATCTTCACGGCCCCCCCATCGGGGTGTTTGTGGCTGTGCTTCTTGGACGCCTTGGACGGCCCAAACGAGACAATGTAAACATTGTGCTTCCTCGCCCACATGATCTTCTCGACGACCGGGCTGTTGGAGGAAAGAGGGTGCGAGGCTACGACCTTCCGCAGGCTCCACACCGTCAAGCTCGTTGCCGTCGCCGCCACGATGCACTGGTCAGTCTCATTCCAACAGAGAGCTGTGTATGGGACCACAGAGTTTCGAAGGTGGTGCCGGAAGGATAAAGTGGGATGAGAAAGAGCACCCGACGACATGACGGGCGAAGAGTTGACCATGGACTGCGTTTGGGGCAACTGGAGGAAGAAAGCAAGGGGGGGATAGGAGGTTAGGTTCCCGAGGAAGGACATTTTGGGCTCACGACGGAATCTCACCTTTTGCACATTGGATGAAGACTCAAACGACATATTAGAAAAGACTCAGAGGGGTATACGAAGTGCTTACGCCGTCTAAGAGGATTGAAAGGTAAATTAATATTCGGGCCTACAGTCAGTTGGGGTGTGTGTGGAGACAAATGAGGCGAAGATCGACGCGTCCGATCAGTTTTAGTGTTTCCCGGAGATAGACACTGCCTAATGTTCTACGACGAAAAGCGACGGATTGTTGTTGTGGGCTAATTTGGTCCCTCCCTTGGTGAACCAAAAATACTCAAGGTTTGGGTTTTGGGGACTGTGCTTTCAAAGGAGACGGGGTTTCTTGTTGTTCCGTTTCCTACAAATAGAGGAACGGCCCTTTGGCCTTTGTAGATTAACAATAGTTAGATGTCATCCGCCGAGCAACCGCGGCCAAGACGGTGGATGGGGAGGTCTGGGTTTGTAAAAAAACCCTCTGAGGTACTCACAGGGGCGTCGACCCGATCCAGGGTCCTACATGCTGTCAGCCACAACAATTACGCTAGTTCAAGCGTCGTCGACGCGAACAACGGAGAGTATGAAGGCGGCGTGCGGCAGAGGGGCCAAGGCAAATTTGCAAGGTTAGGTGATGATGCTGTGGCCCGGGGGGAGGAGGAGGAGAGGGGAGAGGAGGAGGAGGAAGGGGAGGGAGAAATAGCGAGTCGGAGTGTGAGCCCGACAATATCGCCCCACGTTGCAATTCATCCTCACCACCCTACGTACCCTATGACTTCCGGGTACGAATCTGGGCAGGGTTCACCAACTCATCAGAGGCAGTGTCGAACTCTGCCACCGCCGAGCCCGATGGGGCCAGTACCGTACACGGGGACAAACGCCAAGGCGATGAACGTTGTCCACAATGAGGAGAGGTGAGCTGGTGGGATGGGATGGGATTGGATGGGATGGAACAGCAAGTAGACAAGACCAACGCTCCACGCCATGAGAATAACTAACCCACCTCCCCTCCCACCTTCGCAGCACGAATAGGGGCGAGGAGGCAACCTTGAAGTGCGTCTACAACTACGAGGATAGGTTCAGATTCAGCAGAATATTGAGCCACGATAGCATCATTTTTGACTCGCACTTTGAGTGCGGGAATCTGAGTATGGCCTCTAGGGTCAGCTACGGGGACCTGAGGGACAAGAATACCTCCTGGCAGGAGTACGACCTGGAGCTCAGCCACGACATCAACAGCAAGGGCTTCAACCAGTGGTTTTACTTCTCCTGCAGCAACGTCAGAAGGGGCGTGAGGGTCAAGTTCAACATTACGAACCTCGGCAAGCCCTCCTCGCTCTTCAACTCGGGCATGAAGCCTCTCATGTACTCCCAGAATCTAGCTACGAAGGGGGTGGGGTGGGCGAGGACGGGCGACAACATCAAGTACTTCAACAACGACAAGAAGGCACCAAAGGGCAAGGGGAGGGAGGGCGCCAAGAGGTACTACACGCTCACGTGGGAGACCGAGTTCAACACCGACAGCGATGTCGTTTTCTTCGCCATGTGCTACCCTTACTCCTACTCGTCCCTGCAGCGGTACCTCTTCAACCTCCAATCCGACCCGGTGAGGAACCAGACCTTTAGGAGGGAGCTGCTTTGCGAGACGCTGGCTGGGAACAGGTGCGATTTGTTGACCATCACGGAGGCAACTGACGACTTCCAGGCCTTGGCATCCAGGAAGGGGGTCGTACTCACCGCTAGGGTCCACCCGGGGGAGAGCAACGCGAGCTGGATAATGAAGGGACTTTTGGACTACCTGACGAGCGACGAGAAGGGGGCAATAGATTTGAGGAGGAGGTACGTCTTCAAGGTCGTGCCGATGTTAAACCCCGATGGGGTCATCAACGGGAACTACAGGTGCAGCCTCGCAGGCGTGGACTTGAACAGGAGGTGGGACAAGCCCGACCAGTACCTGCACCCGACGATTAGCAGCTGCAAGGCCATGGTAAGGCGCTTTTGCAGAATGAGGAATGTCGTTGTTCAGTGCGACATCCACGGCCACTCGAGGAAAGAGGGAGTTTTCATGTACGGGTGTGTTCCTGATAGGGGGTGGAAGAGGTGGGTGGAGGACGAGGAGAGGAAGGAGATGGAGAAGGAGTACAAGGAGGCAGGGGGAAGGGGGGGTGGGGGTGGGGTTGGAGTTGGGGGAGGAGGGGGGGGGGGGGGGGGGGGGGGGGGAGGGCGCGATGCACAGGAGAAAAAGGTTGGCTTCGGTGGGACTGTGAAGGAGCAGGAGGGGAAGAGGAGCAGGCCGTCGAGCACGCAGGGGGACCGGGGGACCGGGGGGAGGGGAAGCGGGAAAGGAGGGTTGAGCATCGACACGGGGGCGTACCGGGAGAGGGACAGCATCCAGAGCAAGATCCGAGCGCGCCTCCTCCCTCGCATACTCGACGGCAAGAGCGAGGCCTTCACGCTATCAGGATGCTCCTTCAAACTGTCTCCGTCCAAGGCGTCGACGATGAGAGTAGTCATGTACCACGAAATGAACATCACCTGCGCGTACACGCTTGAGGCAAGCTTCGGGGGGAAGGACGGGGTGCACTACGGCGTGGGAGAACTCGAAGAAGTTGGGTGGGAGTTTGCGGAAAGCCTAAGGGAATTCTGGAGGTACTTGAAGGACGAAGATGGAGCGGTTACTGGGGTAAAGAGGAGCCTCGGGAGCAAGGAGGAGGGAGAGAAGGTTGGGTTCGACGTGGATTCGGATGACGAGGGCTGTGGCGTAGAGGTCAACGAGAGCGTGAGGAAGTACATCGAGGCTGAGTATATTAGGGTGCAAAGAGCAGAAGAGGAGGAGATGGAGAGTGCGGGGAGCGAAAGCGACCCCAGCGGAGATAACATGGACGAGGAGGAGAGGAGGAGGAGGATGGGGAGGAAAAAAAAGGGTAAGAAGAAGAGCAGCAAGGGGAAAGGGAAGAAAAAGGAGACGGAAAAGAAGGGAGGAAGTGGAGGATTACGATTAGGATCAGGAGGAGTGGGGGGCAACGGGGTGGGAGTAGGAGGAGGGCGAGAAAGAGTTGGAAGCGCGGACAGCAGTAGCAGCAACGTTTTGAGAATACCAGTGAGCGAAGTCTACAGGAAGCCAAAGAGACCAGAGGGCCGCAAGACGAGAAAGTCTTTCGAGAACGTTGCCTCTAGGACACCAAGGGCATCCATAACGAAGGAGAAGGCGGACAGCAACGATCAGAACGTCGCGAGGCCTCAACGTGCCATGAGTGCAGGAGGAGTAGGGTCAATGAGGATGGTCAAGAAGAGGACCGTCTCGTCTGCGGATGTCAAAGGGGGTGCACGAAGGGGAGGAAAGAGCGACGAAAGGGGTAACGTGGTCGACCCGAGGTTCGTTACTGTAGGCGGACACGGCAACGAGAGCGGAAGGAGCGTGTGGATGGGCCTGGGGGGAGTCGGCCTAGGCGCAGGAGAAGGGGACGCTAGAGGTGGGATTGAGCAGGCTGTCAAGGCGGGAGTTGGGCCAAGGGTTGGGCTTGCGAAGGGAGGAAGGAGCTTCCAGGGAGAAGGGGGAAAACGGAAGGATAAGGTGAAGGAGGAGATCAGGAAAGTCAAGAAAGACTTGGAGAATCATTTAGAATTTAACGTAATGAGAATGGGGGGGGAGGGAGGAGGAGCGTAATTGATGCGCGCAAGTGTGTGTGTTAAACATTTTGCATGAAGTCGTTGTCATTTCTTTAATTTTGTGACGCCAACAAAGGCTGCAATCGCAGCCCCCCAAAACGCCATCGCTCTGTAACCACCTCTGTACACTTCGACGAGATGGACAGCGGTTTCACCCTGAACATGCCACATGTCGACAGTTATGCCCGGAAGTCGAAAATTGTATTGGAAGTGTCTAAGAGTTCGGTTGTTATCGCCATCGGAGAGGTACAAAGTTAGGTGATTCGGTGGGCAAGTTGAGAGACCGGAGGATAGGTCTTCGGAGCAATCCAACGTTTCGGTCAGACCCAGGGCAGTCGATATTCCGGTTAAACTATAAGCCACCAAAGCGTAGTACCAAAACCAAGTGAGCTTGGCGGTGAAGTCACCTGTGCTGGGGGCTTCATTCTCTCTCACGAATAGTATTTTGGATTTGGAGAAGTAAGAGGTACAGAGCTTGGCCGTAGTCGGCCTGCAAAGCATGGAATGGTATGCATTGAAGTGCTGGAGGGTTGGGAAGGAGGTGGTCATGGTCGACCCGGGGAGAGGGGGCGAAGGTTTTAATGCGAAGTTGGTCGGTTCAAGTTTTTTGAGTGAGGAGAACGTTTGAGGTAGTGTGTAGGCGCGTCGTTTGAGTAATTTCTCGTGAGTTTTTTTAGACGCTGGGCATTTCGTTTCCGCCAACAGTTTTTCACCCGTCGCAGGTTCCGCACAGTTCTCAGGGATGTCAGCAAAATGTCCAGTGTGCAGTACCACTGTGTACCCCAATGACGCTCAGATAGTTCTTGATCGATCTAAGGTACGTGTCTTTACTATTTGATCATTGTTATAGGTCGTGGTTTATTGTTTTTCTGCATGGACCTCGAGATCTTTCTCTCCAGTTACTGGAATTATCTCTCTACCTGCCCTCACTCTCTCCTTCCCCGTCCACTCCAATCCCCCCCCGTACTCTCTTTCTTCAGTACCACAAGGCATGCGCCAAGTGCAAGGACTGTGGTTGTCAGATAACCCTCAGCAACTTTACCAAGGTTGGAGAGGATCTCTTACTTTGCCGCACCCACAACCTCGCGAGGTTCCACAAAGACAATAGCTATGTGGGGGGAGATAAGTTCAAACAGCAGAGCAAGAGCACAGGGGGAAGCGAGGACTTGAGCGTCGAGAAGCTGAGCGTCTCTGATGACAAGGATAAGAAGGAGGAGGGGGAGGTGCAGGAGGCACCAAAGTGGGACTCGCTACGTGGCACCCGCGATGCCGAGTCCGTAGCCGGGGCAGCAACGCCCGATGCAGCGCCCGACGCAACACCCGATGCAGCATCTCCGACAGTCAAGGCATCCGATCAGCCCCAGACTGTGTTTTCATTCGCTGGCGGTTCAGTAGGCAGCCCGACCACAGCCGACAGCAGCAGCCCGCCCTCGCGGCCAAAGCTCGAATCCGAGGTCTCCACGTCCTCCGTATCTTCTGTCTCCTCCACTGGCTCCATAAAGGACCGCATGAAGGCCTTCTCCTCCGGTTCCTCTGCCTCCTCGAAATGTCCAGTCTGCTCCAAGTCCGTTTACCCCGCTGACCCTCAGGTAACCCTCGATGGGGCGAAGTACCACAAGGGGTGCGCAAAGTGCAACGACTGCGGGTGCCAGATTACCCTGAGCAACTTCACCAAGGTTGGGGACATGCTTCTGTGCAGGACACACAACCTGGCGAGGTTCCACAAGGACAACAGCTACGTTGGGGGAGATAAGTTCAAGCACAAGACCGGGAGTGGTGAAGAGATTGCGGCGACGAAGTGATGATTTGATTTGTTTGGAAGGGGCGGGGAAGAGGAGGGGGAGAGGGGGCATAGGGCGGCGATGACGTGAAATAATTAATGTTGGTCTGTTCGCCCCTAAATCATATGTCACTATAGTACTCCACCCTATACCCGAGCGCCTTTCCCTTGTCCGTCCCGATGGTCATCCCCCCCCCCCCCCTGCTCCAGTCCACGTCCCAAACGTACCCCAGGGGCGTCTTGCTCGTCGGCCAGTTGCTGAAGACCGTCTTGCTCCCGGTGTGATAGACCCTCATGCCCCCCCTTGTCCTCCGGGTCCACATGGCGAGCGCCTCGCCTGTCGAGTTGAACGTGAGGCCCGCGACGCTGGTGGTGAGGTTCATGATGCTGAGACGAAGCGAAGCGAGTCAAGGAAGGGTTAACATGGGTAAGGATGGTGCGAAGAGCGAAGCGAGGAGCGGGGGAGCGAAGCAGAGGAGCAAAGCTACGACTAAGTGGCTGCAAGGTCCATTCTCTCACCTCCTCTCGAGTTGATCGTCCTTGTATACCGAGACCACCCCGCT
>BRXZ01001042.1:3164-13207 GCA_030267625.1 Triparma retinervis
CTACCGACGATCGGCTTTCCACCAACAGGGTTGTGCCGCCCTCCTCATTCGCAAAGGTGCTCGCCCCCTCGACCTTCATCCCTCCCTCCTCAACCTCGAGCCCTCCGCCTTCGACGGTCATCCCGCCCCCGCCCGCCCTCAACTCGTTCCCCGCGACGATTTCATTCCCCTTAAATCCCGTCGCCTCGACGATTCCATCTCCCCTGACGACAAAGACCTCCTCCTTGCCCTCGCTGCCTTTGACCTCGGCCTTGATGAACTTGAAAACCTCAGCCTTTCCCCTCTCCACCCCGAGCTCGACCACATTGCCGATGAAGTTCGCCCCAGGCCCGTAGAAGGCCGCGCCGCCTCCCGGGCTGATTCCTGTGATTGCTGGAAACTCGCTACTCTCGGCGCTCTTGACGGCAAGGCCCTCACCTCCCTCCACGCTGACCCCACCACTCTTGAGCCTCAGGTCGCCCTCGTGCATGGTCAAGTTCCCGTTCCCTGACAACTGCAGTATATCCTTCCTGCCATAGCTCGTGGTCGCCCTCAAGAAGTCGAAGGTCCCGCTGAGGTCCCTATTGGCGTCCATCCTCATGACAGTTCCCGTAAAGAAGGGTCCCTCGGCCTTGTGCTTGATCACAACGCCAGAGTCAGTGTTATCGTCGCAAGCATCGCCGTTCCACCCTTTCTCGCACGCGCACTGTCCTGTGATGCTGTTGCATTTCCCGTGGTTACTGCACTCCACGTACTGCTTGACGTGGGAACTTTCGACGGACTTGAACTTGCAGTCAACGCCGTAGACGTCTCCAGTGATCCCGGTCGTGTTGCAGCTAAAGGCCGATAGAGGGGGGTTGCCGTTGTTAATGTAAATGTTATTCTCGTGAGGGATGACAGGCCACTTCAGGAACTTCAAATTGTATACGGCTCCCCCATTTTCGTCTTCCCCGGAGCGCTCCACATCCACCTCCTCGATATTCCTCAGGCTACTGAACTGCTGCTTCACCATGGCAGCGTCTGCCCCAGGAGTCATGTCAAACTCCTCCCCGTTGAACCCAACCTTGACCACACCCTCCATCTTGCCCTTGGCCGACTTGAGCGTCATGGACACGGCCCTGTGGTTCTGAGATGGCGTGTCCAACGGGTCAAACGACTTCGGGCAGATTCTAAGGGAGCAATCTGAATTCGTAAAACCTAAACTCGACATTGGGGGGGGGGGTTAGGGAGGGTGGGGTCAGCAAGCAATATTGAAATTTGGGAAATGCATATTACAATGGGATCCCCATCCCGGGAAGCTAGTCGGTGAGCGTGATCGTCCTCAAAGCTGCTCGAATATAACAAAAAACACCCCCCTCCGTCCTTATGTCCTCTCACCATATTCACAGAAGCAAAAGGCGTCGGTCTCAGTTGGAGAAGTGCAGAGTCCGCGCTGGTTACACCAATGAGGAGCGCAGCCGGAGAGGACGCCTCCAACCGTTATGAACAAGATAAGGAGAAATTTCTTCATCTTTTGGGGTCCCCATGCCGGAATTTTTTTTGAGAATAAAGGATTTCTACTATCGTTGTCAATGTTGAGAAAATTACGCAAAGAGCTTCAACCAGAAGACGCACCAAATCCCTCCTCTCTCGACCTGAGCGCAAGCCTGTGGATGTTAGAAAATTGTAAATTGGGAAGAAAGTCGTTGCCCGAGCCAATTGCGAGGTGGATTGAACAACAACGAAGCAAGCAACTGATAAGCTATTGCACTGTACCGAGCAATCTCTTGTTAAAATGTCGATTTACAATGCCCAAAAGTCCCATTTTAATTTTGGTTAATTGACAAACCTTCGGAAAAACCCCTGCGCCCCAATTTAACCACCCCAACCGACCCAGACCGCCTTAAGGGTCTACTGCTTCAATTCCAACCAATCCAGTTTCGTCGCGGTAGCCTCGAGGCTAAATTCGAACCTTGTTGAGAAGCTTGAACGTCGTTTGTCCTCATTATCAAAACCAACCCATTTATAACAACCCGGCGCTTTCACCTGCCAAGTTCCCTTGCCTTCCAAAGCCTTACCTTAAGATGGCAGCTGCTCAGATTGCTCCCGAGGTTCAGACTGAGGTTAATAATGCGGTTTCTGGTGGCGAGTGGCCGCCAAAGCTCGTGGATGTCGCCCTTTTGGTCTTCCCACAAACAGGGCCCACGCGAGCTTGGTGAGATTGTTTTTGAACTTCAGCCCCTCCATGCCCTAAGTGCTAACTTTGGCCAACCTTCCCTCGTCTTCGCCTCTTCCCCGCGCAGGTGTATCAAAACAATAGCGCCGGACACCTGGTTCGACAAGTTTATACTCTTCCTCATTATCGCCAATTCAATAACGATGGGGATGACAGATTATTCAGTGGTGGAAGCTGATTCGAACTCTCCAAGCGGGGGCATGAAAGATGGCTACAAGATTGGCTCCGATTTCACAACCACTACGGAATCTGGTGTCAACAAGTTCATCGAGAGCGTGGAGGTGAGAATGGACAAAAATGAAGACAGCGCTGCGAGCAGGGCATCAACGCATCGTACGATTGCAACCATTACGTTGTCGCTTCGCTCCGCCACTCCTCCGCTCCTCGCTTCGTTTGTCGCACAGTCCTTACCCACTAACACAACACTCTTCCCGACTCGCTTTGCTCATTGCAGCTTCCCTTCCTCATTCTCTTCACCATCGAGATGATAACCAAGATGATCGCCCTGGGCTTCTGGGGAGCGCCGAATACGTACGTGCGGGATGCGTGGAACAAGCTCGATTTGCTTGTCGTCTTCGTTGGTTGGGTCACTGTCGTTTTGGATTCCATCGATCCCGAATTGCTGCCTATAAACTTGGGCGTCCTGCGCGCGTTCCGTGTGCTCCGCCCTCCCAGGTCCATTTCGAGGTTGCCAGGGTTGAGGAGGGTCATCTCGTCCCTCGTTAATTCTGCGCAGGGCCTTCTTGACCTGATCATTCTCGTCACGTTTGCTCTGCTCATTTTCTCCATCTTGGGTATGCAGCTCTTCCAGGGAAAAATGCACTCAAGGTGTAGGCTCACCCCTTTCCCGGTGCGCTTGGATCCCACCTGCACATCAAATGCCACCAACAACTTCAGGAACCTTGATTGTTGGTCGGCTTACATAGACACCGTCACGAGGGATCCCGAGTTGTGGCGCTGCGTGGATCCTAGCGGGAACCCCATCACTACCCTCGACGATGATATAAAGGACAAATCGAGCTCCCCCTGGGCAACTCCAACGGAGTGCATCTGGCCCGAAGACGAAGACGACACTACCCTGTGCGCCGATGAGGGCAGCATGCAGAAGCACACATGCGCAGTTGATTCTAACAAGAACATGACCTGTGGCTCCAACTTCGATCCATACGGAAATCCGAGGTTCGTCGACGAGCTTTTCCCTTACGGTTTCAAGAGGATGAAATCTGGCACGTGGAGCGAAGACGTCAATTGGGGGATTACTCAGTTCGACAACATTGGGCAAGCATTCGTCACGATTTTCCAAGCGGTGAGCGAGGAGGGATGGACTGACATCATGTATGCGTGCATGGATGTTGATGGCACAGTCAGCAGCCTCATCGTTTTCGTACTTCTCATCTTCTGCGGTAGTTTTTTTCTT
Source organism: Triparma retinervis (assembly GCA_030267625.1). Taxonomy (NCBI): domain Eukaryota; class Bolidophyceae; order Parmales; family Triparmaceae; genus Triparma; species Triparma retinervis. The sequence continues at coordinate 6,776 of BRXZ01001042.1, forward strand.
ATGAATCTCTTCCTTGCCGCTATCGGTATCGAGGAGGAGGAGGAGGAAGAAGAGGGGGGCGGAGACGGAGGAGAGGGGGGGGATGGAGAGAACGAAGAAGGAGAGAAGGAGGGGACGACCCCCAAGATCAAGGAGATGGGAGCCCTAGAAGGATTCGTTGAGCACAAGTATTTTGGGCACTTCATCACCGCCTGCATTCTGATCAATACCATTACCCTCAGTATGGACACTTTCCCGGAACCCGAGAACATGAAGGACGTTGAAGTCGTCAACATGATCCTCACGTACGTCTTCATAGCAGAAATGGCCCTCAAGATTCCGGCCCTCGGGCCTTCCAAGTACGCCTCAGATCCGTTCAACCTCTTCGATGCGTTCATTGTTACCGTCTCGATTGTTGAGATTGTCATGGCGGCTGGTTCTGACGATGAAGATTCTGGACCCAGTGGAATGTCGGCTCTGCGCACCTTCAGGCTCTTCAGGATCTTCAAGCTCGCAAAGAATTGGCATGACATGCAGATCCTACTTTGTGCCATGGTCAGGACCGTCTTCGATATCGCCAACTTCGCCGTTTTACTCGGTCTTTTCATTTACATCATGGCTCTTGTCGGCATGCAATTTTTCGCCAACGAAATGCACTTCGATCCAGACACTGGGGAGAAGCTCGCGTTCGATGATGCGGCCTTCAACACACAGGATGTGATGGAAAATATCCCCAGGAACCATTTCGACAACCTCATGTGGAGCCTTACCACAATCTTCCAATTCCTCTCTGGCGAAAATTGGAATAGCATCATGTACGATTGTTTCAGGGCCATTGGGTGGGGTGGAGTGATCTATAACTTCGTCATATTCGTCATCGGAGCGATGATTGTAATGAACCTCTTCCTTGCCATCCTTCTCGCCAACTTTGAGGGCAACGACGACCTCATCAAGGTCGACGCTTCAGCCGATTTGAAGAAGAAGCAGAAGTACGATGAGTACGACGTGATCAATCCCAATACCAAGGCTCTCTGCTGCTTAGACTTTGAGAACCCAATCCGCTCCGTGTGCACCATACTCTCTGAGAACATTTACTTCGATAACATCATCATCTTCCTCATCCTCTTCTCTTCCTGCACCCTTGCCCTCGACAACCCTCTCGACCAACCATCGTCGATACTGCAGACTTTGGACGTCATCCTGACGGTCATTTTCGGCATCGAAGCGCTCATGAAGATCATTGCTCTTGGCTTCTGGTGGCACAAAGGCAGCTACCTTCGAGACGGCTGGAATGTGCTCGACTTTTTCATCGTCGTAATTTCCTTCCTGGCCCTCGCGAACGTCGGACCGGGCAAGGCCCTCAGAGCTATGAGGACCGTGCGCGTCCTGAGGCCCCTTCGTATGGTCAACAGGATGCCTGAACTGCAACTTGTCGTTAATGCTCTGATGAACTCTGTCCCGGCTGTTGGCAACGTCCTGCTCATCTGCTTCCTCTTCTTCCTCATCTTTGCGATTCTTGGCGTGAACTTGTTCAAAGGCAAGCTCTATGCGTGTGGGGGGGACGCAAGCTACGACGATGATGCTTGCCCCCTCAGCGATGGCCTGTGCGAACTTGTTTTGAATCCTGTACCGTGGAACACGATGGACATCTCCCTCTTCGATAGCGATAGCGCGTGCTACACAGAGATCCAGGGTGGAAGCACTCTCGTTCCCACGAGTAAGGCGATTTGCGACTGTGGAGATCCCGCTGCCTGGGCCAAGGTCCTGCCCAGGAGCTTCGATGATGTCGGAGATGCCCTCTTCCTCCTTTACGAGCTCTCCACCACTGAGGGGTGGGTTGACTACATGTACGCGACGATTGACTCGGAGGGAGTTGACATGCAGCCCCGAAGGTACGGTTTGGATGCGAATGGCAACGTTTCCTTCGAGAGCAAGGCCGGCACCGGGATGATCATTCTCTTTTACGTAATGTTCATCGTCGTGGGTGCCTTCTTCGTCATCAACCTGTTCGTGGGCGTTGTGATTGACAACTTCAACAGCCTGAAGGAGGCCAACGACGGACAGGCACTTTTTATGACCGAGGAACAGAAGGAGTGGTCCAACACTCAAAAGTTGATCATGAAGCTCAAGCCGAAGGTCAAGTATGATCCACCGACCAGCCCCATGCGCAAGACTGCTCACGACATTCTCAACGTCACAAACCCGTGCTCCTTCGATGCTTTCATCATGGGTTGCATTCTTGCGAACAGCGCTATCATGGCAATGGAGTATCATGGGATGAGTGATGGTTACAGGGCCACCCTGTTCTGGATCAACGTCGTTTTCGCCATTATTTTCACAATTGAGCTCGTCGTCAAGGTCATGGCCCTGGGATGGCGGCGCTACATTATGGACAGCTGGAACAAGTTCGACTGCATCATTGTGTTTGGGACCAACGTTGGCTTGCTTCTCTTCTTCGCTGCTGGGATTGAGGTAGGCAGCATTGCCAGTGTTGTTAGGATGTGCAGAATCGGTCGTATCTTCCGCCTCATCAATTCAGCCAAGTCACTCAACCATTACTTCACCACCATCATGGTCAGCCTGCCTTCACTGTACAACATCGGACTCCTCCTCTTCCTCCTCTTCTTCATCTACGCTGTCATGGCCGTTCAGATCTTTTCGAAGGTCGCATTTGGCGATGACTATAACAACAGGGCAAACTTCAGGAACTTCGGAAACAGTTTCGTCACCTTGTTTAGGTTTTCTACCGGCGAAAACTGGAACGGCTTCATGCACAGCATGACTATCAACACAGAGTGCCACGATGATCCTCCCTTCCCGATCAACAGTAATTGGTGCTTTAACGATCCTGACCTTGCCCCCTGCGATGTTCTAATAGACCCCTTGAACATGACTGATGCCGAGCTTGAACAGCTCGGAGATGCTAGCTGCTGCATCCCCCTTTACGGCTGCGCATCCGATGGCTGGGCCATGTTCTTCTTTTACTCGTTCACTCTCTTGGTAACATTCGTCATGCTCAATCTCTTCCTGGGAGTTATCCTCGAAGCCTTTGAGGACAACGAGGTTGGGGACTCTTTATCCCCAGGAGAGCTGGACCTCTTCTGCGAGGACTGGTGCCAATTCGACAAGGACGGCACCGGCTTTATCAAGGTCAAGGACTTGCTGGGCTTCTATCAAATCCTCGACAAGCCGATGGGCTTCGGAGAGGACTATGAAGCCTCTCAGGACGAGCTCTACATGAGATTGGATGAGTGCGGTATCATGAAAATTGCCGTCGAACAGACCGACGAACCCATCATTTCTATACACGACGTCGCATCGGCGCTTGCGAAGCGCGTTGTCGCGGAGAAGACCGGAACGGCGAAGCTCGAAATAGGAGAGGAAACAAATGCTAGAGACGCGGATTATGCTCGCTATGCTCACAAGGTAACCGTCAGGGAAGTCTTGAAGCCAAAGTTCTCAATGACAGCTTCCACCAGGGAGATAAATGCCAAAGCGAGAATGGCTGACTTTGCAGGGGAGCACGAGGAGGAGAAAGAGGAGGTCAAGGAGGAGGGGGGGGAGGAAAAGGTCAAGAAGGAGGAGATGGTCAAGGAAGAAATGATCAAGGAGGAGGTAAAGGAGGAACTTAAGGAGGAGGTCAAGGGGGGGGTAAAGGAGGAGGAAGTCAAGGAGGAAAATGACACCGAAGGTGGAGAGGACGCAGCAAAAGATTAACACCTACCTCAACGAATATTAGAAATGCTGGTTTTTCTATTCTACTTGACTTCTTTTCAGACCACACCCCTCCCCCCCCACCGTACGCTCAAACACAAAATTGAGTCTGCCACTATTGAGCGTAGATCCTCTTCACGCCCCTTGGGGAATCCTTGTCGAGTTGGACCGCAACGAAGGACTTGACGCCAGAATCATCCAACTTTCTCTTTTTCGAGACCAATTTCTTGGTCTTGAACTTGGTGGCGTTGACAGCCTCCTTAGAGATCCTTTCGTCGCTGCGGCGATCGTGATCGAAGGAAGGGTTTCTGTCGTTAGTGTTTGTTTGAGTGGCGTTCGCAAACATTGAGCTTTTCGGTCCTTACCTTTCGATGTCAATCTGCCCAGCGCCGCCCAAGCATTTCTTCGTGTCGATGACTCCGTCGGTCGCTGACTCGAGGTTGTTCAAGCCTGTGATGCATTTGGCCTTCCTCTTCCTCCATTGGACGACGTAAAAAGAGTGGGCGGAGTGCATCTTCTTCAAGGCCTTTTTGTCTACCGTGTGCTTGGCCGCCTCGTCGCGGGAAGATGTTAGCTCGGAAACTGAGTTGGACAGGGTTGTGACGGTGTTGTCGAGGGCGGTGTTCTTGGGCTGGCTCTGGATGCTCCTTGCCTGGTCCTGGGTCCTCTGGGCTTCGTCCCCGATCTGAGATGGCAAAGGCGGTCAGCTTTCAAGCACGTGAAGTTGTCCCTACACCCTCCCCCGTCCCCTCTCACCTTCTTGAGCTCACACTTGGTTACCTCGATCTCTGCTTTGGTGTCGTTCTGCGCCTGGTAGTCGCGAGGGTTCTCCTCAAAGGCAAAGTACAGGGTTGAAGTTGAGTTCTTCCCCTCTCTGATGCGGAGGCAATCGTCGGGACTCCCGTGCCCGCGATACGTCTCGCCGTTCGAGACCATCTTATCAATCGACTTACGAAGAACGGCATTGGGGATGACCTGCGATGAGCGAAGCGACGATCGATGAAGGTTGTTAAGTAAGTGCGTTGAGTCGTAGTTTTCGATTTCTCTCGTCCATCTCACCTTCTTGAGGCTTTCGAAGAGACTAGTGATATTCATGGGGCGTCCCTCGTTGTGAAGGTGAGTGTGAATCGCCTTGATGGCCTCTGGGACCTTGGTGATGATTTTCGCTTTCCTATCGATCGCCTGCGCCTCCTTCAGCCACCTGTCCTGCATTTTTTTCAAGGACGTGCTAGGGACCTGGGGAGAGGGGGTCACGGCCTTGTTGCCCTTCCCAATCTTGGGAGGGGGCGAAACGATGGAACTAGCAGAAGAATGCGGAACGGATATGGAGGCCGGAATCGGAGCCTCGTTGTCCGAGTCGGAGTCCGAATCGGCAAACACGGAGGACTTCGGGTAGGGCGGGTTCGAGATGAGGTCGTGGGAGGGCAGGGAAGGTGTAGGCTTGCCAGTCTGCGACGAGCGACGTGCGAAGCGAGTCGCGGAAAGGGCAGTTGCGTCAATTGTCGATAAGTATGAGGTGGAACGCCAGAGTGTTGCTCAGGTTATACAGTGCCGCCCTTGGTGTCGTTGCTGCGCTCCTTTACTTTGATTCTTGCCCATTCTCACCTTGCGGAACTGCATCGGTATCTTGTAATTCACGGGGAAGCCTCCGAAATCAACCTCTTGGCAGTCGAGGCAGCACTTCCACTTCTCGGTATTGCAAGCCCACTGGCACGTTGCAGCTTTTTGGCAGCTGTGGCGAGGGAAGCGTGCAGCGAAGAGGGTTGCGTTAGTATGTTGCGAGGCTCCGGTCTTTCACTTCTTGTCCGTTCTCACCTCTCGGTCTGACAAATCCCTGCCGCGGGGTCGTTCTCGAGGGTCATGACGAGGTCCCAGACGGGTTCGAGGGGACTGAGCTCGTCGTTCAGGGTCTTGGCAATGTCAGTCGACAGCTTCGCTGCGTCGGAGGCGTCCTTGGCCTTCGAGACGGCCTCAAGCACGCCAGATGCCACGGCCGCGGAGGACGAACTGGTCGACTTTGCGATGTCAATCGCATTCTTCGCGGCCTTGATGGCAACCTGTGCGTTGATGGTGGCCTCGCACGCGTTTGTCGCAGATCCTAGGGCGCTGTTGGGGTCGCACACGAGGTCTATGGACGCAGAGGCGGCGTGCTGCAATGAGCGAAGCGAATAGCGAGAGGGATGGGGGTGGGAAGATGGGTGAGAATCATGAAGCGATAGGTGTTGGCTTTTTAACTTTATTGGCTGGGAGTCTCCGTTGGACGTATTATCTCGTCGCTTCGCTCGTCGTCAGTGTCGTAGTGTCTTACCTCCGCCACAGCAGCGTTCACGGCGACAAGGGTAACAGCAGCAGGGGTGGAGAGAACGGGCGTCTTGGTAGCAGGGGGGGGAGAAGTAATGTCGGAGGGCGCGGAGGGCGCGGAGGGCGCGGAGGGCGCGGAGGGCGCGGAGGGCGCAAACTCTTCGATCTTGGAGGCCGTCTTGAGATCGACGATGTCAGTTTTGGCAGTGGGGGGAGACTGTGGGAGAGCCAGAGAGGGCCAACCCCCAAAGTCCAGTTCCTGACACGGCTCGCAAGTGTCCCAATTGTCAGTTCCATTGCTCCACTTCGCCACTGCCCTATTAGGGCAGCTCTCCGTGTCGCAATTCACAGATCCCTGAGGTCGGTGGGAGGTTTCGGTTTGGGGGTGGGGAATTGGGGGAGGAGGTGAGGAGGGGGGGGGGAGGGGGGGGGGGCAGA